>JACERP010000178.1:0-209044 GCA_014080715.1 Scenedesmus sp. NREL 46B-D3
GGAGCATGCTCAGGCAATTTCATAGAAGAAGCGGCATATGTCACTGCAGCTATGTGTAGCTGACAGGCCCCTGCCGACCTCACTTGCGCCCTGCAGCAACTGAAGTGAACGCAGCAGAGCACTATCAATTTGCCTCAAGCGTGTTGTGCTGTGCCTGCAGATCGACCTGAGCCCCTACCCCAACGTGGTAGCCTACATGGAGCGGTGAGGTTGCTTGAGCTGCTGTCATCTCTTCCTTTGGCTGTTGCCCTTGGCTTTTATTCAGCGCAGAAACAGCTCAGACAGCTGTGCCCCGTTGCAAGGTTTGCCCTGATCAAGCATGCACCTCAGGCAGCATTTCGCGATTGACAAACTTCAAGCGATGTACACAAACGCTGGCTCAGCACAGCACGTGACGGCACATGACAGACCACTGCGTTGCGTAAAGCAACAAGTACACTGCTGAAAGCAAGCGGAATTGGTGCGTGTGCAGCGAGCTGCCCTGCCAGCGCATCTGGGGACGGCCAGGCCACCTGAGCCAGTGCGCTTGCCGCAAGCTGCCCGTCCTCACCATCACCACACCGGTGTCGTGTGCATGTCGCATGCCTGCCTCGCCCACCTGCCGACTCGCCCATGTTTGCGTTTGTTTGTATGTGCAGCCTGGCGGCGCGCCCTGCCTGCGCAGCGACGGTGGCATCACGGGCGCAGCAGCGCAAGGAGGAGACCCTAGCACAAAAACCAGAAGCAGCTGATGTCGCGTAATGTCTTGGTCCTGTTGTCCCCAGGGGATGCGTTCTCTGCGGTTCCGCGGAATTGCTGGCCATTGGAGCAAAGGGTCACCAGCTGAGCAGCAGTGCCGCACTGCCGCGCAGACGGTGGCAAAAGCAGCAGGGGCGGCATTCAAGTTGAGCAGCAGCTGCATGAGTTTACCATCGATCGTCGGGTTGTGGTGTCACGTGCGCATGGAGGGTGCACAGCGGTGTTACTGTGTGTTGAGTGAGCTGTACAACCTTGTAGCTTCACTGTGTTGGACGGCTTTATTCACAGGTGCGCTACCGCTGAACTTCAGCCTGAAGCTGAACACCATCACCGCTTGATCATGAAAGGGAAGCCGTGCTAGCGGCAACGGTCGCACATGCCACGGCAAGGTTTTTTTCGGGTTACTAGAGAACGCCTGCAAGCTGAAATCACCGTGCCTGCGGCACATGTGACAAACCGTTGTCGATCACTAGAATTTCTAGTGATTAATGTGCTGACTGCAGCGGTGCCTGGCTCAGCGCAGCAACAGGTCACTGCATCTGGTGGACACACTTCTCAGCTCCAATGAATCACAGAAACAACTGCCAGCAGGCTCCTGCACCGACCATAAGATGTAAGAGCAGTGGCAATGTTCCCGCCATGTAACATCCAATCTGTGGCTGAGCCCATACACATGCTTAACCGCAAGCTATTCACTTTTTCATCCCAGCGCTGGCCCTCACTGCCAGCAACACCAGGTGTTGGCTGCATTGACAATACACATGCCACTGGGCACTCTCGCAGTGCCGTACTGCCACAAGACGTGGTGAAACACATACCTTGTAAGAGTCTTATGTAAACTATGGTGGTCGATGGACATCCTGTCATTCTATATAGTGTTGAAACCGTGCAACCCCCCCCCCCAAGAGCCTCTGTTGGCTCCTGAATAGGGTTCCCACTCCTTGATGGGTGGAGCATGCAAAGCAATGTAAATAAAGCAGTAGGCTAATGTCTTGTGCTGCAAGCTGCATGGGGGCCATGCAGTTCATAGCACTCAATGCTAAACTACCATTCCTGTCAGGCACATGCAGCCACCTACCATGGTGGCCACCCCTCCAAAACACCCGGCTTGCAGCTCGACAGCTGTGCACTACAGTACAATGCATGGCGGCAGCAGGACAACAAACACCAGCACAAACTCCCATTGAAAACCACCAATGTACATGTGTACCCAAAAGGATCAGTGCCATCCACAGCAAACCTGCAATTGTTGTTGGAACGGCACAACAAGATCACTTCATACGAAGTTAGGGCACAAGCATATGCTGCATGTGGTGCAGATCAACTGACACATTGGCAGTGCCCTGTGTTCATCCAGCAGCCACCATGTGGCATGTGCCACTGGCTGCGATCCTCCGCCATCCTCACAGCCGCAAATGGGTCAGCCATTTACGGCATGTGCTGCTCAGTCCAGCGTGCTGTGCTAGCAGGGGTAGCTGCCTGGCATGCCGCCCGGCCCGCCCAGCGCACCAGCCATGCGCGCCTCAATGAAGCGAGCGGTGTAGCCTAGGCCAGCGGTGGCTGACAGGTAGGCGGGCAGCGGCGTGATGGCGGGCTTGAAGGTGCACTCAGCCAGCTCAGCCTCCTGCAGAGAGCAGCAGCAGGCTCGGCGTTACCAGCACTGCTATGTGCGCAACGCACGGATCAAATGCAGCAGGACAGCGCCCTGAAAAACAGACCCTCCAGCCAGCTACAGGGCTGAGAACCTGACAGGAAACACAAACCCATGTCACAGCCTCACAGCCTCATATCCAGCCACAACCGCGCCAGATCGCACAAACGGAAGATCAGCGCACCCACCTTGCGCTGCTGCTGCTGCTTGCGGCGCTTCTCCTCCAGGTCCCGCCGCTTCTGCTCCAGCGAGCCCAGGTAAGCCTGCAGCCCGTCGCGGCTCAGCGGATCTTGGGCTGCACGGCGCCGTAGCCGCCGGCGCTGCCGGGGCGGCGCCGCGTGGGCGACATGTCGGGCGCAAACGTGACGCCCGCAAGCGCCCGCGCCTCCATCACGATGCGCAGCTGCTCCTGTTGGGCCAGCGAAAAAAAAGGTAGCACGCACGGCGTCACGCGTGAGGCAACCCTGCGGCAGCCTGCGGGTGACGGCTGCGTTGCTGTGTGCGATGACCATCCGGCGTCCACCACGCACTGGCCAAGGCAGCACACCGACGCTAGCACGGTACGGCGCCCATAAGCACACCACAATATGCACACACATGCACACGTCAGGTGCCATATGCCATATGCAGTGGCCAGCAGCAGCAGCACCCACCAGCTTGGCCTCCTTGCGCAGCCTGTCGCCCTCGCTCATGTCATCAATCGAGCGTGGCTTGATGGCAGCTGCCTTGCGCGTTATAGCAGGCTTGAACGTGAAGTCCGGCCACTGGCCAGCCGACACCTTGCAGCTGCCGCGCCCAACGCTGCTGCTGTCGGCGCCGCAGCTGCCTCGCAAGCCGCGTGCAGCGGCGTACATCTGGCCACTGCCAAAGCTGCCGTTGCTGCCAGGGCTGCCACTGGTGCAGCTGCCTGCACCTGGGCTGCTGGACCTGGCTGGGGTGCTGCAGCTGTGCGCTGAGTTGCGGCTGTGCTGCTGCTGCCGCTGCTTCACCTGATGCTGCACCCTGCCGAGGAAGGCAGAGCCAGCACTAGCAGGTGACCCTACGAACGCCCCACCAGAGCTGTTAGCTGCTGCTGCTGCTGCTGAGTTGATTTCCTCTCCTGCATCCTCTGCCGCTGTGCTTGCCACACTGTTGGGCTGGTAGTGCAGGCAGCTTGGATGCACGTGTGCTGTCACATGGTGCTGCTGGTGCAGGTGCTGCAGCGCACTTGCACCAACTGCTGCAGCGCTGTCCAGGCTGCAGCTGCGCATGTGCTCTGCCATGCGCTGCTTCTCCTTCAGGATGCGCTTGGAGCCAGGGGAGAGCTGCAGGCATGCACAGCAGCGGTAATGTCAGACTATAGATCATCCTCAAGCTGCAGTGCGGCCGCAACTGATGGGCAGCACACAATGTCAGCAGCAAAGTGTTTTATAGCAGCCCTTCCTCGTGTCAGCACCGTTGGTGCATGCATTCGGCAAACATATAATTGGGGTGGCGCCAACCTTTCCAGGCACCAATAAAAATAAACAAATAAATAATTATAATGGGGGTGGCGCCAACCACTCCAGGCACAGCATGCACAGCAGCACGATCACGGCCATTGCTCAAAGCCAGTCACTGCATGCACACTACCGAGCGCACCAACAGCTCTACCGCTTCACCTCCGGCTGCTTCTTCCTTGCCAGCTCGGCAGCAATGTGTGCCCGCTTTGCCTCCTTGATGAGCAGGAACAAGCCCTGACGTTCCATAAACTCAGCCCAATCACCCTGCTGCTGCTGCTGCTGGCCCTCACCGTCCCCTCCATGCTCAGCTGCAGCAGCACCCGCTGCGCTGCGCACCTGCACCCGCTGCTGCTGCCTGTCCTGCAGCAGCGCATAGAGGTCAGGCGACTCCTCATGCAGTGATGCTGGTGGCCATGCAGCTGCTGGAGCATGGCCTGCTTGAACTCGTCAACAGATGCTGCCGGGCTGCTGCCATCACCTGCTGCTGCTGCTGCTGCTTGTGTGCGCGAGGATGCCCTCGCCTGCTGTTGCTGCTGCGGAAGTTGGACGGCCGCAGTTGGTCTGCGGGTGGAACGTGCACTCAAGCAGGCCTGCATACGAGCCAGCACAGCCGCGGCAGCGAGCATGACCAGCCCACACTCGCAACCCGGATGCGATGTGAGCATGTGCACAGCGCGTGCATCAAACGGCCGGACAGCATGCATGGAATGCATTGCTGGTGTGCATCGCATAACACAAACAAGCAGGCGGAGCTGTGGCCGCCCTGCAGGCGCCTTGCCAGTCTGCAGGCGACGTGTCGCCTTTGTGTGGGGTGTGTGCTGACTGGCTGTCACTGCTCAACGATTGTTGCAAGTACTTGTCCGTTGCTAGTACATACTGTTACACATAAAGCGACGCGTTTCGGACTCTTTGTCCATCATCAGGCTGTTGTGTGAACAGGACTAGCACAACACAAGTATCTGCCGTCAGGCGCAACAATAGGCAGGTGCAGGTTTTAGGGTGAGGCCACAGGCTTTCAAACAGCCAGTGGCTCGAAGCCTGCAATCGTTCTGGGCAAAGATATGCATGCACTTCCCGCAGGGCGCCTCACCAGTCTGCAGGCGGCGTGTCGCCTCAGGGCTCACGGCTCGGCCCTGCCTGTAGTCGTACACGCGCGGCGCCACGTCCCTGTACGCCCCACCCCTGCAGGACAGCAGGCGGCAGCTCGCAGGTCGAACCCCGTCGCCATGCACAGCTCTGCAGTGCATGCCGACGCTTGGACTTGCAGAGGCAGCATCCGCTCGCAGTACAGCGCAGCTGGCTGGCTGCAAACGGCTGTGCTGCACACAACGTCTGCACACAGAACACATGCTGTTGAGCTGGCGGTTGCGCCGGCAGGGTGATGTGCAAGTGCACGAATGCAACACCAGCAGGCAGGGCAAGCCGCTTCCGGCCCTCGCTCACCTGGGTGCCGACCACGAGCGCGCCTTGCGCTCAGTCGCCTTGGTTGCCTGCTCAGCCTGCGCCTGGCGGTCACGCTTCAGGGATGCGTCCTCATACAGCCGCCGAGCAGCCGCTGCCACCTTGGGCGGCGAAGCCTGCCGCTGCGGGCTGCTGCTGCTGCTGCTGCTGCTGCTGCTGCTGCTGCTGCGCATGCCACCACCACCAGCCCCTTTGCTGCTGCTGCTGCTGCCACCGGCAGGCTCAGCCTTGATGCGGCTGCTGAAGGTGAACCCTGGATCGCCACTGCTGTTGTCAGCAGCAGCGTCACAGTGGTGCTGCTGCTGCTGCTGCTGCTGCTGTTGCTTCTGCAGCGCCTTGTGGGGGGCTGGGGAACCAGCAGCACCAACAGCAGCAGTGCTGGTCGGCCCCGCAGCTGCAGCCGGCCTCCGATTGCTGCTGCGCAGCATGTGGTCCATCAGCTGCCTGCCGGCCTCCTCACCAAGCACCGCTGCTGCTGCAGCAGCTGCACGCAGCGCAGCAGCGTGCTGCTCCTGCTGCTCCTCCAGCTGCTGCTGCTGCTGTCGCTGCTGTCTGTCGGGGCAGCGCTGCAGCCCCATCCTGCCAGTGGATGCTGGCCGCTGCTTCAGCTGGTGCTGCTGATGCCGCTGGTTGGCTGCCCGGGCATTCAAGGGTGTGGTTAGGCGCTGCGGGTAGCGCGTGTTGTTTTGCTGCAGGCAAGCACGCCAGCACACCGACATTGCTGCTCAGCCAAGTGGGATTTCAAGAGAGCGTAGTTACACATGGGTCCACAACCATCTTAGATGGTGTGAGCCACCCCAAATGAGCACGTTGTCAACAGATTGTGCACAGCTTGGAGGCTGCTGCCAGCCATGTTTGAGTTCCTACACAGCATGCATGCATGGTATCACAGGCATGGTATCACAGGCGACATTGTGCACTGTCACGCCCCAAATTTGCGAGGTATCCTATCAGACAGTAGAGGGGCAGCAGCAGTATGCCGTCCCACAACAACCTTCCTTGCCATCACCCCGCCCCATCTATATTTGCCAAGGCCACATGCACAAGCCAACAACAGCCACACAACTTTCCCCCTTTGCTGGTGCGTCCCTGCTCCTCACCTGCACCAGCTGCTCCGACTTCTTGTTGATCTCGGGCCGGAACGTGCAGCCCTGCAGCTCACTCGCCACCTCAGCACACCGCTGCCGCGCATACACCACCTCGCAGCGCTGCCGCCAGCCCACGTTCCTCTGGTACAGCCGCTGCAGCTTCGCGTCCAGCTCCGGCGTCCGCCTCGCGCGGTAGCTGTCACGTCCTGCGCGTCCCCAAGCCCAGCCCCACCGCCGCTGCTGCCGCCACCCGCGCCGCTGCCAGTCTTACGCTGCTGCTGCCGCAGCCCCAAACAGCCGTCATGCCCGCTCCACTCCTGCGGCCCTTCGGCGCTGCCAAAGCCCTCCAGGACAGCTGCATGGCTGGCACGCACCTCACCACCGCCCCTACCGCCGGCTCTGCACTGCACAACGCCCTCCTGGGCAGGACTGCGCAGTCCCTGGCGCCAGTCCCCGCCAACTTCAGCAGGTGCCATGCGCGGCTGCCCCTGACGCTCCCCGTCTTCTGCCTGTGCTGCGGCATGCGGGGACGCGCTGCGGCGAACGCTGCCCCTGGCCGCGTAGCTGCCGCTGCCACGGCCCCGCGCACCGAAGGGACTGACCCGGCTCTGCTGCTGCAAGCTGCCGAGGTGCCCCGCTGCTGCACCTGCACCTGCATCCCCTGCACAGCCGGCACTGCGGCCGCCGCCTGTGTGGTAGCCGTGGCCTGCCATCGCTGCCGTGGGGCTGCGGCCGCCACTGCCGTGCTTGTACATCAGGCCGCCCTCCGCGTGCCAGGCCCGCATGCTGTCACTTGCAGCTTGCTGCACTGCGCCCTGCGCAGCACCACCAGCAGAAACTGCCACTCCTGCTGCTGCTGCTGATGCTGTAGCCGCTGCCTGGCCACCGCCTGCATGTGCTGCAGCGCTGCCATGCATCCCCCGCGCCTGCTCAAGCAACCGAGCAGCCATCTGGCTGGCAGTCTCCGTCAAAACCGTGCTATTGCTGTCACCGCCCAGGTTGAACCCCTCCCTGCAACCATGCACCACTGACCCGTGATCACTGCTGCCGCCAGTAGCAGTGGCAGCACCAACAGCAGTGCCCTGCATTATGCCTGGTGGCAGCCCCAGCAGCGTTCCAGCAGATGACAAGAACGCCGCTGAGCTAGCCATGCCGGATCCTGCTGCTTCCGTTGGCGCCATGCGCTGATGCCAGGCAGGCGCCGCTCGCGCTTGCTGCTGCTGACCGGTGCGTGTGACGCCAGGCTCTTGTGCGCCGCCGCCACTGCAGCTGCTGGCGTCGGCTTGTTTGCCTGGCTGCATGTTCAGCGCGATGCTGAGGATGCCGACAATGTCGTCCACTGAGGTGTTGGGGTCGCCCAGCAGGGCCTCGTCCAGGGCTGCAGACAGCATGTCAGCCACGCCGCTGCACGCTGCAGCTGCAGCTGCATGGCCTGCAGTACCAGGCGCGTCTGCAGCTCCAGCAAGCCCATGAGGGCCCTCCAGCAGCTCGCTGCTGCCTTCCGGCTCCGCGTATGGGTCTGCAGGTGCTGCCACCCCGCCGGCTGAGGAGCGCCAGCGCGCCTGCAGGCCGGCAGCGCACGCTACTAACGGCACTGGGCGGTGCTGCTGCTGTTGCTGCTGCTGCTGCTGCTGCTGCTGCTGCTGTCCCGTAAGCACACCCAGCCGCTCCAGCTCCCTCTCCAGCTCCTGCTTTGCAGCAGGCGCACGCATGATACGGTACAGTGGCGGGAGGGCGACAGTAGTAGTAGCATCTCCAAACTCCTAGGTCGCCGCACCAAACAGGGCAGGCATGTAACAGCACAGACACATGCAATGCAGGAATAGCATACCGCAAGGCCACATGACAGCGTTGCATGCATGTGCGCAGCAGCTCGATAAGGAGCATCTTGTACCCTGATCTTGCTGACATCAGGTATGTGAGCTGCTTCTACTGCTGCTGCGTCTGCTGCTGCTTCTGCTGCTGCTGCTGCTGCTGCTGCAGATGTTCGCGAGATGAGGTGCCAAAGCCAGGACGGAGCTACTGGTGGTGGCTCAGATGGTGGAGCTGGTGTGGCAGCTGCACAGGCATCACTGTCTGCCTTGAGTCTGGACCCGGCTGTGCCAGCCAACTCACCAACAACAACAACGACAGCAGCAGCAGCAGCAGCAGCAGCAACATTTTTACCGCCTGCAGCAGGTGCACAAAAAGCAGATGACTCACAACCAGCAGCAGCGACAGCAGCAGCAGCAGCAGAGCCAGGCGCTGCAGCACTTGCATCACCAGCAGCAACAACACCAGGACTGCCAGCAGCACGAGCAGGTGACCCGCAGTCAGCAGCAGCAGCAGCCGCTTCGTCATCACCAGCAGCAGCAGATGCAGCAGCAGCAGCTGAGCCTTCATCAGTGTTTGCAGTCGCAGCAGGCAGCTTTCAGTGTGTGTGGTTCTTCAGCTTAGGAGGGCGTCACCACAAGCCTGTCGTGGAGTGGGTGCAGCAGCAGCTGGCACAGCAGCAGCACCAGCACCACCACCACCACCAGGACGGCCATGCTGAGGGTGCTGCTGCTGGTGCAGCCTACTGTGTGGTAGCCTCAACCCGTGACGTGCCTCAGGTGAGAGACGCAACTAGACCCACACTGCAACCCTCGTTCCTGTTGCCTGGTCGCTTGGGCACCTGGGCTGCGTGCAGTGCGTGCGGCTGACAAGGCTGGTCGCTGCTCCAGCTGTTGAAAGACAGGGCACTGGCTGCTCCCCAAAAAGACAAGATTGATGCGTGCTGGTTCAGAGTTGTGTGCTTCAACTCAGCAGATGGCCTTGGCACCTGCACAAAAGGTCTGCCTATCAGGGCGCTGCCAACTGGTGGTCCATCACGCTGCTGATGCACTTTGTGGCAGCTTTCAGGCTGACACCAGCAGAGCAGTTGCACGTATGGAGCAGTGCATGGCTCTGACACTCTACTTGTGTTGCCTGTGCTGCCTGCCTGCCTGTTTACTGCGTCTGTCAGCTAACAGCAGCTCCCAAGCTGACACCAGCAGAGCGACGGTGGCGCAAGAAGCTGGCAGCAGCCGGTGGGCATCCAGACGAGCAGCAGCAGCAGCAGCAGCCAGCTGAAGTCACAGGGTGGGCGGGACGGCAGCAAGCAGTGGGGCGCCAGCAGCAGCAGCAGCAGCAGGGTGGCAGTGGTCGGCAGGGAGGGAGGCAGCAGAGCGGGCGGCAGCAGCAGCATGAGCAGCAAGGTGGCAGGCACGTTGGGCGTGCGCCTGGACGGCAGACTGGCGGCCGGCAGATGCAGCAGCGAGCTTCCGTGGCAGCTAGCCGCAGTGGCTTTGACCTTTTGAACGAAGCTGACTGCTGACAGCCGCTGCTGTTGACAGCCGCTTCACAGCCGAGTAGCTGCCCGCGCGGTGGCTGCATTGGCTTGGGTGCGCACCTGCAAGAATGGATCACCCCATTTCTCGGTCAACTGTTCAGTGTTGGTGGTTGTGAAGCAGGTGCGGCCAAGCACGCGTGTACCTTATGAGAGCCTTGTTTGGTGATTGCAGCGCGCCCTCCAATCGTGCCCTTCAACTTTTTGTGTGTACGTTGACACCCTATGACTTCATCTCAGGCAGGCACAACCCCAGGCACATGTGCCGAGCGTGGAAACGTAGCCTGGGGTTGTGCCTGCCTGAGATGAAGTCATAGGGTGTCAACGGCGGGCGGCCATTGTGCATGTGTGCCGCGCATGGGAGGTGGGGGCAGCGCGTGGGCAGACATCAGAGCATGGCTATGACAGTGCGTGCAAGGCGCAGTGCTGGCAATGCGGGTTCTGCGCTGACTCACCGATGTCGTGTTTCGGCTGTCTTGATGCGGTACACATGCATCAGTGTGTAGTGCTGCAGCATGCGAGCTTGTTGTGCAAAATGCCTGACACCTGCGTTGCCCCGCGCCGCTGTCTTGCTGCCGCTGTTGTCAGCTGTGATGGTGTATGGCGCCCTTCAAGTTGCAGGTCCATCCTCCACTGGAGTGACAGGTACAGGACTGAGCATTGATTATGAAGTTGGTGAAGAAACCGGTCAGCACTAGTGTGCCCAATGGTTTCATGGGCCTGCCGTTGTTTTGGTGCACCACACGTGTGGTGTATGTCAGGTGCAACTGCAGACCAGCTGATCTCGGTGCTGAGATTGGTGTGCATACAGCTAATATGTATTTGCGCTTGTATTGTCGATTGTTATGGGTGAAAGCCTGGCCCAGTAGCTGACATGGTCGTGCGGATATACTGCTGGAAGCTTTTGGCCTGTAGCAGACGCAAGCAAAGGATGTAGGCCACCGCTACCAATCACGAAGCTGCACGGCTTACTATAACCTGTACAAGTAAACAGCAGTGAATGCCAGCTGGCATTTCCCGAATTACCCGAATTATCAAAGTAGGGCCACTGGCCCACCCGCAAAGGAGCCAAACAAGGCTCATGGGGTCCACAAAACTCAAAAGAAGACCATCAACCGAAAGAAACCGCAACCTCAACAAGCTCAGAGAGCTCAGAACTCAGAGAATCAGTAACTTCAGAAGCGCTACTAGTCATGCCATGACTGGGAAGCAACAGATGTGCCAACTCTGGATTGCTACGTACCAGTCCCGGACTAGCTCGTAAGCATCACACTACCACGTGGAACTCATCCTCAACCTGGCCAGCAGTGCATCGGGTGCAAAGCCGCTGATGTCTAGGTAGCAAGGAGTTGCCAGCCCTCTCCCACCGACCAGTAGCCAAGCGCAAGTCATGTGCACCCAGACGAAAACGCATCAGTGACGACAGGTGTACTTTGTTGAGGCCAGCAGTGTTGTGCACATAGTCTGGACACCAGCTAGACGGCTTTGTCATGTCCAGCTCATTACATGATGTGCATGCAAACCAGCTCTCGTGCGTAGAATGCATGACAGTACCAGAACCAGCAACTCTGGGATCGGTGGGTAAATCATGCCACTGCTGATACAACCAAGACTGAAAAGCCTCATGCACACAGCGCATATCAGACTCCTCAAGGCAGTGCAGACCGACGAGTGCATCAGGTATGTCGCCCAACGTGCCCGTACGGGTATGCAACGTGCACACAAGGGACCTAAACTGCCAGAACCACAAGGACTTTTGCCTACCCTGATCAGCGCTGCTTGGGTAGGTGCGCATACTGAGGTCTCTGTTCTCCTGCATTGCCAAAACCAACCAGTCACTAGGCGGCCGTGAGACCACCCGGTCCCACAGGTCCCAGCAAGCTGTGAACCAACCACTGATCAGGGGTTTGCAGCCAATTTCACGCAACAGCAGTTGCCTGCAAGTAGATTTGCGAACACGCCCAGCCAACATACGCAAAGACATGAACTGCACCACTTGCATGTCATTGCTAAGCGCCTTGGCAACGCCCTGCGGCCCACTTCCGCAGCTATGAAGCAGTGCAGGGGCCCACACTTCTGAGCAGTAGCCCAAAATTGGCGAGACCAGTGAGCATTTCGAAAGTATTCTTGGTTATACAGATTTGACTGTGCTAGCGCACTTTGGCGGCTAGGAGACAACCCCTGAAGAATTGGACGATACAGCCACATCTTCTGAGAATGCAAGCTTGCAAGTCACCGCAGCCTAGCTCTCTTTATCTGCACAGCCTAGGCTTCTGTGCAATTACTGAGCAGCGTTACGATTTTTAGTACTGCTTGTTTAGAACATGCACGGGCAAGAGCCCACTTTAAAGTCATAGGCAGGGCGCTCCAGATCCAACAAAAAGTGGCTTAAGCCCTCGATACTATCAGAAGTCCCAGTCCTAGCACCGCATTCAAGTGCCCCATAAATATGAGTTTAGGGAAGAATGCCAAGCGGCGCTGCACGGCGTGCAAGGCATGCTTCAAAGGACCCCAGGGCCTTTTCAGAGCCGCTCGCAATACCTCAGGCAATCTCCCCTGCACCTGCACATAGTGGCCTGCGCATCTGGGCAATGCCGACGGGTGGTCCATCATGCTGCCAACGTGCATTGAATGCACCTGATGGCAACCCTCAGGCCGACACCAGCAGAGCACTTGCACACATGGAGCAGTGCCTGACTCTGACACTCTACTTGTGAACACAACAAGTTGCCTGTGCTGCCTGCCTGCCTTTTGATGCAATTGTCGGCCAGCAGCACCATCCAAGCAGAGCGACGGTGGCGCAAGAAGCTGGCAGCAGGCGGTGGGCACTCACGAGCAGCAGCAGCAGCAGCAGCAGCCAGCTGAAGTCACAGGGACGTCCGTCGACGGCAGCAAGCAGGGGGGCGCAGCAGCAAGGTGGCAGTTGCCCGGGCCGGCAGGGAGGGAGGCAGTAGAGCGGGCGGCGGCAGCAGCAGCAGCAGCAGCAAAGGCAGCAAAGTCGGAGGTGTGTTCGAGGTATGCCTGAGCGGCAAATTGGCGACAGGCAGATGCAGCAGCGCGCAATAGTGCCAGGTAGCCGGGGCCTGTGGTCTTTGACCGAGGCTGACCTTTGCAGGCTGCTACTGTTGACAGCCGTTACTAGCCGTCATGGTCAGACGGTCTGGTTGGCAAATTCTGCCAGCACAGTGTTGGCATCTGCTCAAGTGTGTGGCTGATGGATCACTGTCACAAACAATCACCCTGTTACTCGGTCAACTGTTCAGTTCTGGTGATTTTAGGTCAGGGGCGGCCACGCAACTATGCATTGTAAAGAGAGTTATGTTTGTCTGCAGCGCGCCCTTCAAGTGTGCCCTACAAGTTTGGTTTCTGCCGAGCGTGGAAGCATAGGCTGGGGTTGTGCATGCCTGATATATTTCATGCATATCTGCGGTTCGTTACAGGACATTGGTTGATGTACGTTACCACCTCATGATCTGGTGGTGGCTACGTGGTGGTGACTACGTCTCAACATGAGCTGTTCCTATTTCTATTCCTATTCCTACTGTAGTGATATCATGGTATCAATAATGTTGGTGAAGAAGTCAGCATTGTAGTGATATCATGGTATCAATAATGTTGGTTCTCTGGCTCGTTTTCGACTTGGTGCCCATGATCTGCGTGTATGCACTGGTAGGTGGCACCGTCCGCCTTTGGTGCGGTCTGATCGAACATGCCAACGCCCTGGATGCCACTTGGGTCAGGTCGAGGATGAGTTTCACATGGTTTTTGAGTGTCCTTTGTACGCGCCAGTTCGCGAGCGTTTTGCTTGCCTTTTTGAACCATTTGGAGGTTTGTCGCATACGTGGGGTAGTATAGCCTCTTGTCAGCCAGGTGGTTCGCATATGATGACCTTTATGCGGCAACAACCTGCTCTTGTGGCTGCCTTCGTGCATTGTTGCTATTTGGTGCGCTGCCACCCGGAGGCGGACCCTGAGTCCTTCTTGTCTTCGGTTTCTGTCGCTCAAGCGATCGATGCAGCGGACGAATTTTTCTCTGCTGACTCTTCTGTTTGTTCTGATGACGATGATATATTCTATG
Source organism: Scenedesmus sp. NREL 46B-D3 (assembly GCA_014080715.1). Classification (NCBI taxonomy): domain Eukaryota; kingdom Viridiplantae; phylum Chlorophyta; class Chlorophyceae; order Sphaeropleales; family Scenedesmaceae; genus Scenedesmus; species Scenedesmus sp. NREL 46B-D3. The sequence continues at coordinate 13,843 of JACERP010000178.1, forward strand.
AGGTCTCCCCCCCAATGAGCCTCTCGTTGGCTCCTGAATGGGGTTCCCACTCCTTGTTGGGTGGAGCATGTAATGTAATGTAATGTATGTAGTGCGTTGGAAGGTATCATGGGCCTGCTATTGCAACAATGGTTTTGGTATGGCTTGATTCAGGTGCAACTCGCCTCTTTGCTAAGAATGCTGTGCACACAGGTATGACAACGTACAGCTACAGGTGACTTCAAGTTGGAGAGGTGTTTGGTACGGCGGCTAGGGATTAAAAAGCAGCAGCACCATAACCCAGCAGGGAAGCAAAGCAAGGGCATGCAGAGTCACCTGACCCCCTCATGCGCATGCCACGATGGTGTGAGTTGCAGCGTACGCCATGGATGCGTACTGCATGCGTAGTTCTGGTCACACATGCTTCTTCCAAGGACGACCTGTGTCAGTGTGTCAAGGAGCGTTAACTGCTTGGTGGTGTTTGCTGATGGAGACCGGGCAACTGTTGCAGTATGTCCTTGTGCATCTGATGACCATTTCACATGGTGAAGGATAGGCAGAGCTTGTGCGCTTGGTGACCCTCTGTGAAGGTTGACAAAGAGACCATACGGCATGCATCAGTACATGCAGCCTCAACAAGCAGCAGCACCAATAAGTGGCAGGACTGTAAGCTCTCAGAGGAGCACAGCAAGGACAGCAGTTGGTTGTTACCGAATTACCGAATTACCAAAGTAGGGCCACTGGCCCACCCGCAAAGGAGCCCAACAAGGCTCATGGGGTCCACAAAACTCAAAAGAAGACCATCAACCGAAAGAAACCGCAACCTCAACAAGCTCAGAGAGCTCAGAACTCAGAGAATCAGTAACTTCAGAAGCACTACTAGTAATGCCATCACTGGGAAGCAACAATGTGCCAACTCTGGATCGCTACGTACCAGTAAGCAACTGTGTATGAAAGCAGCAACCCTACTCTGTCTTTGCCGCATAAAGTCTGCCAGACATCGCCCTTGCGGGTTTGCTAAGGCATTTGGGTTCTGCCAACCACTGAACTCATCAACAGACACCAAGAACGATCCCGGACTAGCTCGTAAGCATCACACTCAAATACCACGTGGAACTCATCCTCAACCTGGCCAGCAGCGCATTGGGTGCAAAGCCGCTGATGTCTAGGTAGCAAGTAGTTGCCATCCCTCTCCCACCGACCAGTAGCCACGCGCAAGTCATGTGCACCCAGACAAAAACGCATCAGTGACGACAGGTGTACTTTGTTGAGGCCAGCAGTGTTGTGCACATAGTCTGGACACCAGCTAGACGGCTTTGTCATGTCCAGCTCATCAAATGATGTGCATGCAAACGAGCTCTTGTACGTAGAATGCATGACAGTATCAGAACCAGCAACTCTGGGATCGGTGGGTAAATCATGCCACTGCTGATACAACCAAGACTGAAAAGCCTCATGCACACAGCGCATATCAGACTCCTCAAGGCAGTGCAGACCGACGAGTGCATCAGGTATGTCGCCCAACGTGCCCGTACGGGTATGCAACGTGCACACAAGGGACCTAAACTGCCAGAACCACAAGGACTTTTGCCTACCCTGATCAGCGCTGCTTGGGTAGGTGCGCATACTGAGGTCTCTGTTCTCCTGCACTGCTAAAAACAACCAGTCACTAGGCGGCCGCGAGACCACCCGGTCCCACAGGTCCCAGCAAGCTGTGAACCAACCACTGATCAGGGGTCTGCAGCCAAATTCACGCAACAGCAGCTGCCTGCAAGTAGACTTGCGAACACGCCCAGCCAACATACGCAAAAACATGAACTGCACCACTTGCATGTCATTGCTAAGCGCCTTGTCACTTTGTAGCACACCTCTGCTGGGTTGGGCAGAGTGAGCAGAGTGTCACTTTGTAGCACACCTCTGCTGACTTAGCAGCAGGTACTACAGGGGACACCTGTCAGCGGAAGCAACGGCTTAGAACAGCCGTCTTGGAAGCATCACTCCTTGGTGCTGCCTATGTAACTGATCAGGCTAAGGTACTAGGTTGTCGGGAACGACGAACTGACGGGAGGCCTGTGAGCATTCAACGTCAGTTGGTTGTGCCAATATAAGGCAGGAGATCAGCCCGGCCCGATGGATTTCAATTATTGAATACTTTGACACATGTTCTTACCAGTGGTAACAGTCTTTCTGTGTATATTGTTCCTCTGCTCCAAGTGCCTCCACAAGAGGTACAACAGTTAAGCTAAGAATAATAATAATAGTTAATTCCTGTAAGGCGATAGGCGGACTGCCATAGTCCCCTTACAAGATCAAACATTAATTATTATTTTTAGCTAACTGTTGTACCTCTTGTGGAGGCACTTGGAGCAGAGGAACAATATACACAGAAAGACTGTTACCACTGGTAAGAACATGTGTCAAAGTATTCAGTAATTGAATCCATCGGGCCGGGCTGATCTCCTGCCTTATATTGGCACAACCCACTGACGTTAATTACTCGCAGGCCTCCCGTCAGTCGTTCCCGACAACCTAGTACCTTAGCCTGATCAGTTACATCAGGCAGCACCAAGGATTGATGCTTCCAAGACGGCTGTTCCAAGCCGTTGCTTCCGCTGACAGGTGTCCCCTGTAGTACCTGCTGCTAAGTCAGCAGAGGTGTGCTACACTCGGAGTCTATTGGAATGGATTTTATAACCCAGCTGCCTTGCACAAAGCAGGAACATGACTCAATCCTGGTAGTAGTAGACAGGTTGAGTAAGCTTGTGCATTTGATTCCAACTAGGTGCGATGTAGACGCTGCGGAAGTGGCGCAACTGTTTGTGAAACACATTGCAAATCATCACGGTTTGCCTAAATCAATCGTGTCAGACAGGAATGTAAAGTTCACTGGCAAGTTTTGGCAAGCAGTGCTGCAGTTGTGGGGTGTTAACAGTTTAATGTCTACAGCCTTTCGCCCGCAAAGCAATGCACAAACAGAGCGTGTCAACAGAGTACTCGAAGAGTACTTGCGACACTTTGTATCGCCAAAGCAGGATAATTGGGTTGAGTTGCTGCCAGTGGCGGAATTTGCCATTAACAACAACTTCCAGGAAAGCATTGGCATGACACCGTTTTACATGACTTATGGTTGTCATACTACATCACCGGTGTCTGTTCAGCTAGATAGGCCTGACACCAACGTACCTGCAGCTGCTACCTTTGTCACTAATATTGAGTCTGCTGTAAAGCAAGCCAAAGAATTGTGGCAAAAGCCGCAGCAACGCGACAGCAGATGCAAATCGCAGACATGTGGAGTTCGCTGTTGGACAGCAAGTATTACTCAGTACAGAAAATATACGGTTGAAAAGCCCTGGCACGCAGAAGCTGTTGCCAAGGTATGTCGGCCCTTTCCCTGTTAAAGCCAGGAAAGGCTCAGTCACTTATGAGCTGGAACTGCCCAGTTCTTTACGTGTACATGTAGTGTGGAAGTTGCAGCATTGTGCTGTTGCTGTGCGCTGCTGTTGGTTGTTACATTCCAGCCGTAACACATGCACAGATCTGTGCCTGCCTATAGCCAGCGCACCCGCCACAGCCCACTGTTGGGTGTTAGGTTAAGAATACAGGCTCATTGGCAACGTGTGCTATCGTTTGCTGTTCGGCCTTGTGAAAAACATACATACATCCTGTGTTTCACATCTCGCTTTTGAAGCCCTTCAAGACAGACGGCTCTGTTCAGCCGCCGCCACTGCCTTAATCTGTTGATGAAACCGGTCCTCTCTTTGAAGTGGACACTGTGTTAAATTCCAGGCCCAAGACAAAAAGGTATCTGATCCAATGGAAAGGTTATGCAAAGAGCACAACACTTGGGAGCCTGAGCGGAACGTAAACGCCGCTGCCCTGCAGTCATTAATGACTGTATCCCAAAATATTTTGGGATACAGCAACTGATAATGATGTTGAACGGTAACGTTCTTGTTAGTTGTGTTTTGTTGCAATACAATACAATACAATACAGTAGTACAGGACTGAACCTGCCTCAGACACTAGCCCAGCGAGCCGTTGTTCCGCTCATGAGGGTTTCTTGTAATTGTACCCAGTTTCTTCTTCATTGTTTGGGCGATCGAAACCACCCGCACAAATCCGTCAATTCCAGTTGCTTTTTTAGCCCAGCCACGGGCGGTTGCAGCTCTTCCGATCTGAAAGTAGGTGGGGAGGAGTGTACAGTAATATACCGTTACACCGTTCACTAGTCTGCAAAAGCCTTTGTCTGCAAGGCTCTAAGGACGGTATAAGGGGGTAAACGGTGTGTCCAGCTCGTTTGCACAGGCTAAAGGAGCTCGTTTGCACAGGCCAAAGGACGGTATGAGGGGGTAAACGGTGTATCTGGCAACGGTGTAACGGTGTAATACTGTAGCACACCTCTGCTGACTTAGCAGCAGGTACTACAGGGGACACCTGTCAGCGGCAGCAACGGCTTGGAACAGCCGTCTTGGAAGCATCACTCCTGGTGCTGCCTATGTAACTGATCAGGCTAAGGTACTAGGTTGTCGGGAACGACGAACTGACGGGAGGCCTGCGAGTAATCAACGTCAGTGGGTTGTGCCAATATAAGGCAGGAGATCAGCCCGGCCCGATGGATTTCAATTACTGAATACTTTGACACATGTTCTTACCAGTGGTAACAGTCTTTCTGTGTATATTGTTCCTCTGCTCCAAGTGCCTCCACAAGAGGTACAACAGTTAGCTAAGAATAATAATAATAGTTAATTCCTGCAAGGGGATAGGCGGACCGCCATACACTTGGTCTGGGTGACAGCCTGGCCCAGTGGGTGACATGGTCGTCCGGGTATTTCTGATGGCAACTTTGAGCCCGTATCAGACGTGAAAGCAATGGATTCATGCCGCCAACGCGTTGAGTCAGCTGCACGGCTTGCCCTGAACTGAAGTGCCTCGACTGGCTTCCAAACTTCGTCTGCTGGTCGACAATTGCGGAAAATCTGAACAATCAGCCCGTTCGTGCTGTAATCGTGTTGTGTCCTGAGCTCTAAGGTGCGAACCTGGCTTCCTGCATGCAGCAGCAGCAGCACCACCACTTGCTGCGGTTTCGCTGTCGAGACTGTCCGTAGAGCTAAACCGCCTTTTTTTAAAAATCACGAAGCATATCACATGTGATGTTGATTCCAGCGCTTCTATTATTGCCGTGCAGCAGCCGTTCGGCCGTGTTTCTGGCACCAATGGCTTCCAGTTCAAACAGCAGTCCCTCAGACGTCAGCCAGCTGCTGCAGGTTGCAGAGCTCTCAGACACGTGGTGGGCGGAATGCATGATGCCACACCTTCTGAAGGCCAAAGCAGCAGGCAGTCTTGCGGCCACATGCAAGCAGCTGCGCAGCCTGTGTCAGCGGTGCGCAGGGGAGCTCCGACTTGCAGGACAAGACCTGCAGCAGCTGCAGGCACTTGCAAACATACCGCAGCGCTTTGCCTCCTGCAAGCAGCTTCAGTTTTGGCTGAGCAGCAGGGAGGAGGCAGCATGCCACCTTCCAGCAGCACTGGATGCCTTGGCAGGGTAAGTGTGGCCTGTGTGACCTGGTGTGCGGGTCTGCAGCTCTTGCATGTAGCCTGCGACAAGCTGCGGATCACAGCTGCTCAAAGCACACGATTCTGCACTTCTGAATGATGAGCTGAGTGCCATGTACGGCTGTCCTGACAGGGATGAACAGCCAGGCTGCAGGTGTTGGCAGAAGTTTAGCGTAGTGTACACTCCCTCTTGCTGCTGCATTGCATCCCATGCTGTGGAGCGCAGCTGGTGCAGGACGTTTCTGCACACTGCAATACGTCCACTTGCGTGCAAATGCTTACAGGCTTACTGCGCTGTGCCGGCTGGCACTGACTGTTCAGAGTCAGGGCACAGCCAGTGACCCAGTCGCAATGGCTGCAGCTTTGGGTGGACTGGCGACATGGCAGCTGCGGCAGCAGCAAGCGCTGTGGCCCTTGCCGTCCAGCTACGGGGTACACCTCAGATTCGCCTGCAGCTGGGAAGCCAACAGTCTGACGTGGCAGGCGGTTGGCCGCCTGCAGCACCTCAGCAGCCTTTCGGTTGAGACAGCTGCCGGCCATCACGCAACCATCACCATGTGTAGCCTGTCTGCACTGGCGCCGCTGCACAGCTGCCTGCGGCGGCTGAAGGTGACATCTGCATCAGCTGCACCAGACCTGCACCAGCATCAAGACTACAGCTTCCTCAGCAGCCTGACCACCCTCACAGGTGTGTTGCTGCGGCTGTGTTCATGGCAACAGCATGCATCTGCCATTTGACGTTACCCAGCGACACCACTGAAACCTATGCACAGTTGCTGCTCCGCATGTGCAGCTCGGCAGCACAACGCTGATAGTGTCAGTGTGCTGCGGCATGCAACAGTGCTTACTGCTGGGCTGCTCCATACCAATCAAGTCTACGTGGCCTTGCCTGACTGTCGTCATCCTTGCTTGGTGCCGGGTCTTGCTGTCGCACTGCTTTCGCTGCGCTGCCACACAGGCCTGCATCTCCCTGTGGCGGCTGCGCACCAGCACCTGAACCACATCAGCTGCTGCACAGGCCTGCAGAGTTTGGCCTTCAAGGCACGCACGGGCTCTGACACGGCGCTGCGTGCAGCAGAGTGCGCAGCACTGCAGCACCTGGTGCACCTCACCCAGCTGTCTTGCACCGGGTTTGTGCTTGAAGATCCCACCTGTTCATTCCTGGCCGCGCTCCAGCAGCTGCGCAAGCTCACCATGTGGCAGTCGCTGGCGGCTCTGCAGAGCCGCCGGCAGCTGCCTGCTGCGCTGGCTGGCCTGACAAAGCTGACGCGGTTGGTGTTCCAGTTGCTAGAGCAGCCAGCACCGCAGCAAGGTGTGCAGGCAGGAGCCGGCACAGCGGCAGCTGCCGGTGCAGCCACAGCCGCCCACGCTGTGTTCCCATCAGTGCGCTGCCTGTGCGCTGGCGGCCCCGTGCCCTTTGAGGCCTTCCCAAGCCTGCAGGAGGTGACACAAACAAGTGGCTGGCAGCCGTCTGCGCTGTGCAGCCTGCGGCAGCATTGCAGCCAGCTCACCAAGCTGAGCGCCGGCGCAGACGTCGCGCGTGGCCAGGCTGCGAGCCTGCTGTCAGACGCAGCCGCCGCCGAGCGCATCAGGGCCATCAGAGGCCTGTCGGCGCTGCGGAGCTTGAAGTGCCTGGCTGTTGCGCCCAACAGCGAAGCGGAGGTAGGCTGCACGGTCGTGTGCTGCGCTCAGCGGTCAGCGCGTCAATCGGGACAGTTGATATCCTACAGTACCTTGCTAGTCGTGCACGCGGCGTGGCTTGGGTAGCATTGTGATGGCTCTTCAAAGCGCCCTGACAGCTGCACATGATGGCATGTGCAAATACGCATCGCTGCTCCTCATATGCGAACTCTGAACTTGGAGGATCTGAAGTTGATGCTTTGCTTGCGTGGAAACAACCGCAGTCCGTGGCTGTGTTGCTGGCAGAAGTTGGTGTGTGACTGTCCCAGCACATGTGAAAGCACGTGCTGCACTGACCCAACGTGTCTAAACACTGCATAATCGTTGCTTTCCTGCTGTACTTCTGTTTGCCAGGTTGCGGCAGTAGCCTCACTGCAGCAGGTGCGGCACCTCTCAGTCATTGCCCCTTACACAAGCGAGAGCACAGTCGAGGGCTTGTCGCAGCTGGGAGCAGCCAGGCAGCTGAGGACGCTGCAGCTGCTCCTGCCGGGTGCCATGAAGTATCACTTGGGCACGGCATATGCGCAGCGCCTGCTGATTGCCGTCCAGCATGCAGAATCTGTGGTGCTGCGCGTGCCCGCAGCACATGTGCAAAACATGCAAGACATTGAGCAACACGCACGGCTGGCCATCAACGCCGCGGGTGTTGATGGACCTGCGGTTGTCAAGGTTGAGCGCGGTACAACAATGTCATAGGGAGTATTGCGCACCAGATGTAACTTGCACCAGACCGACAGATGTCAGGTCACTGTCACATCATATGTTGAACTGTCCTGGCAACTCTGCGCTGATAAGGTGTCGACTGACATCAGGTCCTTGCCAGGTTGCATTATTACTGCGCTTTGTTTTGTTCATGCCTGATACATAAACTTGGGTGGTGGTCTCCTGGTCCAGTGTTGCGCAGCTGTGCATTACCTGGAGCCCAGCGGCCTTTATAAACTAAACTTGTTTTTTTCATCATTGCTGTGTGGCATCTCAAGGAGTAAAAGCAGAGCTCTCGTATTCAAGACCGCCATGGTGGCGGGGGCCCCATGTTAGCATGTGGGTGCCGCATCTGCTGCATCAACAATTTGTGATACATGTCTTTTTGCAACCCTTTTCAATCTTGTGTCTGTTGCAAAGAGCAGCAGCGCGGCTAGGCGGTACGTGGCTGTTGGTGAAGGAGCCGCTTCAGCATAGGCTCTGCCAGGCTGGACTTTGATGTGGGCGTGGAACAGGGCTGGAGCACATGGCAGTTTAATTGCACAATGTAGGTGCAGCCTGCATGTTGCAGCATGGGGCTGAAGCAATGCCGGCAACATGATGTTGCAGCATGGGGCTGTGTTGTCTGGCGGTGGATGGCGCTTGGTACCGCTGCATGGCTCTCACGGACTTGTAGTGTACTGTTTGGTCACTGATGGGGACATCCACAGGTATTTAGTAGTTCTGCGAGCTTGTCGCCAATCTGTCTGGGCTCTTGGTGATGGGGTGGGATCTTGGATGATACTTTGCGGCAGAGCCTTGTTACAAGTCCTGGGCAGCGTGATTGTCGTGGTGTGCATTCCCTTTCATCATCATCATATTACCCATTCAAGCCATAGCATCAGCGCCATCGGCCCCGCGCCCCACCGGGGCGGAAAGAGGAGGGAGCACTGCTCCAGAATGTTTGCATGCATTGCGCACATCCCAAGACTTGACAAGAAAAGCAGCAATACACGGTGACACCATCAGACATCTTCCAGAACTGCCCCAAATATCATCAGATACAAAACGCAACACCTTGATTGACGAATCAGCCATGGACAAAACGCTGCGCAACTTTTCAGCGCAACGAGGCAGGGATCTGATCTCAGCAAACATATCATCCCTCTGAGCAGAAGTAGCAGGGCAATCAAACATGAAGTGTGACAAAGACTCAACTTCTGCACCACAACAAGGACATCCTGAAGTGGAGTTAGCTCTGCGACCGCCAAACTGACTAGTACGCTCATGTACACACAGACAACCCATACGAACACGCAACAGCAATTCAATACCACGTGGAATTGCCACTGAACGTAAGTACGGCCTAGGCCTCCTGAAACCCATAGCATCAACATGAGAGGGATGCACATGAGCCACATACCGACTCAGAGTGGAGTGTTCCAACTTTTCACATGCAATCCTTTCAGCATGTAGTGTCTTGACCTGCTTGTTGACATGGCTCTTGCACGCACTGGCTCTGCCTTCCGCGGTCACAACATTCACACCATACTTGCACAGCAGGCTCTGCACATACTTGTGCCACGGTGTCACCGCCACAGCACCACTAGGACGCCTCCATTCAGCTGTAAACACTTGATTTGGCAGCCGAACGCCCTGCATACGCTGAATCCTGTAGTAGTACTCCAAAGCCCTCTGATGAAGCCACATGTGCAACGGTTTCACACCCCATTCTGCCAAGAGAGCTGAAGAGCATGGGCGCTCCTTGCCACAGCGCATTGCGCATTTGATGATGTCTGTCTGCACTTTGTCAATCAGCTGCAGTTGCCTAGCTGTGGACGGAAACCAAACCTCACTGCCATATTCGACAATGGGACGGACACACGTCAGCAACAGTATGCGTTTAACCTCCACACTGATGCTGCGGCTCTTCCAAATTGGCATGAGCGCACCCTTCACACGTTGCACCTTAGCCAGCATCTTCTCAAAATGTGTGGTCCATGTACAGGTATTGTTGAACCACAGGCCAAGATAGCAGTACTCCGATACAACAGGCACAGGGACATTGTTCCAAACAATGCCGGAGTCGACCAGCTGGCTGGTCTGTCTTGCTGGCAGCACATGCATGACGGCAGACTTCAAGCTGTGGAGCTTGAAGCGCCACTGGCAACTGTAATTGTAAACAGTTGCAGCCACAGCCTGAACTTCAGACAGAGACCCGCAGACAGCAACAAAGTCATCAGCCTGCATGGCTGCCACAACTTGGCCTGCAGGTTCGTCACGAGGGCCCATGAGGGTAACGCCAGGGTGCTTTGCATGCACGTCACGCAGCAAGTCGTCGATAAACAACAGGTACAGTGTGGGCGAAATAACATCACCCTCATGCAGGCCAAGGTCGCAGGTGAACCTATCCGTGGTGCAACCCTCATGAGACACCACACGCTGCGCGCCCTGATACAAGTTGTACAAGACACGGAACATCTTGCCACGCACACCCTTATCCCACAGCTTCTGGAACAAGCCATCAAGCCAGACCGTAGGGAATGCCTTGAAGGTGTCAACAAACAACACATATGACTCCTTTCCCTCAGCTTTCCTGCCATTAAGGACCTCGCTGAGCACGCTTTGATGGTCAGCACAACTGCGCTTGGGGCGGAATCCGTTCTGACTCTCGTGCAGCAGCGGCGCCGCTGCTGCTGTAGCAGCAGTTGCGCGTGGCTGCTGCTGCTGCTGCTGCTGCTGTTGTGCTGAATGCTGGCCTTGCTGCTGCTGCTGCTGCTGCTGCTGCTGCTGTGCTTGTGTTTGCTGCTGCTGCTCCTGCTGCTCGCCCTCTGCATACTTGATAAGGCGCTGATTGAGGACGCTGGTGTAGAATTTATAGAGCACGCTGAGCAGGGTGATGCCGCGGTAGTTGCCTGGGTCTGTCAGATCGCCCTTCTTAGGCATGCTGACGACTGTCCCCGGCACCTGATGTACCTGCTCAAGCTGCCACATGAGGCTGCAGTACTGCAGCAGCATGTCTGCAACTGTGTTGCCTCCGTACTTCAAAAGCTCGTTGACAATGCCTTCCTCTGCAGGGTTGCCAGCTTTGCCTGTGCGTAGACGCTGCAAGCATGCAGAAACCTCGGCGGCAGTGATGGGCAAGTCCAGCGGGCAGGGTGGGGCAGCATGAGGTGCGGTTGAGTCATGAAGGTACTGCTGTACATTGGCGGCAACCTGTGTCATGTGCGCTGGGTCGAACTGGGGGTTTGCGGCGGCAAACGCTGCATGGCTACCAACACGCTGATAGTGGCATTTGAATGCATCTGCTTTTTCTGCAGGGGTTGAAGCCGTCTGTCCTGAGGGGTGCTGCATGACACTGTACACGGCCTCGCTGACATGCTTAGGGCACAGGCGACGCACAAGCTGCCACATATCCTTCTCCCCAAGCGTGCTGTCATCATTTAAGCGGTCTCTGTACGCTGCAGTGATTGCATGCTCGCATCGCTGTTTGTGCTGCTTCTCAGCTGCTTTGATAAGCTGTGCAGTAGCCTTGCGCTGCTGATCAAATGCATCCCAGTCTGCAACAAGGCCGGACTCCCTGTACTGTGTAAAGGCCTGCACCCTGGCCTGCACAGCATTTGTCAGCTCCTGTGTCCACCACGGGAAGGACTTGCCAACCCAGACCCTTTTAAACCCAAAACTGGCATTGACCGCCTGACGAAGCGCTCCCAGCAGCTGCGCATGTGCTTGTTGTACTGCAGCATTGGCCGTAAGTTGAGCTGCAGAAACCTGCTGTTGTAGCACGGTAATAGTGGACGTATAAGCAGCGCCCAGCTGTGCCAGGGCCTCCTGGTACGCCTCAAGTTCGGCCGATTGCTCCCCATTGCGCATTTTGAAATCATTCGGCTGTGCATTGAGGCGCAGCTTGACCTGTTTTGCAGGGCGACGTGCCACAGGCCTTTGAATGCAAGCAGACACTGGCAGGTGGTCAGTAGAACCCACTGTGTATGGCCCAACCTTGGCTGTTGGCCTGGCGGCAGCTTGGCACGGCATAGCAATGTCAGCAGACGCAATGATGTAGTCATTGAGGGACCTCCGCGCGGTGCCCCTGTGGGACCTGTCACATGTGATGTGCTGGTGGGGAGAGGTGGGTGCTGTGCGGGCATTCAGTGAGTAGAGATTGACGGCATTGAGCAGCGAGAGAAGGAGTTCGCCATTGTTGTTTGTGGTTGTTTCGCCATGCATGCCAATGCGATCTGTGGGGCTTGCACCTTGCCCGACCCTGGCGTTGAAGTCACCCATGATCAACACAGAGCCTCTGCTCGACAGGTATGCGAGGTCCTCCTGCAGCGCTGAGTAAGCAGCCCTCCTCACTGGCGCATGCTTGTTCATATCAGGCATATACACCACTCCAATAAACAGCTTAGGAGCACCATTCTGCCCTGGCATCACTAGCCACAGTGCATCCTCGTATTGCTGATCAGCAAAAGCAAACACTTTCACAGCATTGGCAACAGCGGCATGCACAGCAACCGCAACACCACCACTGGCACACCCATTCTCCCCAAGAGGCCTGGCCTTACTGATGTATGTGTAGCCCGGAATGAGATCGGCAGGCCGCAGCTTCCCTGGCGCCTCCTTGGTTTCCACAAAGCCCATGATGTCGCAGCGCAGATCTTTGAGTAATTGGCAAACTTCCACCAGGCTTTGACCTGCCTTGGGCATGTTGTTCACATTGAGGACGCCGCACACCAATCCACTGCTACCTGGCTGCACCGGTGTCCTGTTGGGGCGGTGGCGGCGATGCTGCAGGGTCCTGCGGCTGGGCCTGGTGTTGTTGGAGCGTTGGCTGTGCCTGCAGCCCTGCTGCTGACCTGTGCTGCGCCGAGCAGGTGCTGCCTGGTCAGTGCCTGCGGGCTGCTGTTCCTCGTCCTCGGATGCAGGCACAAGCTCATCCTCCTCATCCTCCGTGTAGCCCTCAGCGGCGTAGTCGTCACCCGGTAATGCGGCCTGAGACAACTCAGCATCAGGCTCGAGCACAGCATACTGGTTAGACAGCACCAGGCCGGCGCTCAGCTGCTCACGCCGGCCCGCTTGAGTGCGGCCTGCATGAGCCCCGCGTGCTGACAGGATGACTGCGCCATTGAAGGTAAATACAGCGCGCCAGTGCAGTACACGCTGAAGCTGCTGCTTCAGCATGACCACCATGCATGCTGTCAGCTGGCGCACTGCCGATGACGGCATGGTGAACACGATGGCTGTCTGCCCCGCCCAGAAGCATTCCGCCCAGAAGCATTCCCTTTGCAATGACCATTACCCGGTGTGTCATTGCTGCGCCTCAACTGGGTCTATGACCGTTAGGCTGCTTTTTCATGGAAGTCCCTCCATGCTGCTCGCTAAGCAAGGCTCGGCTTAACCCACCCCTGCCAGCAGCCGGCTGCATGTGCATGGTTGGCTCCGCCACAACGCATACCTGCCACCGGCTAGTCATTCATAGAGATGACCAGCTGCATGCACACAACCAGCGGTTGCTGCATGAATGTGTCATCATCATCATCATCATATTACCCATTCAAGCCATAGCATCAGCGCCATCGGCCCCATCGGCTGCATGAATGTGTTTTTCGGTATCATTACAGCAGCCTCCAATCACTCCTTAGTTAACATGCATGTACACGCACACGCAGCAACAAGACACGGCATGCCAAATGCAGACGCGGGCAACTGGTGTTTTCATGAACTGCACAGTCACCTGGGCTACGGGTGCCGCTGCTGGCGTTCAACCTGTGCAACAGCTTGCTCTACAGCTGCGACACATTTGCCGAATTACCGAATTACCAAAGTAGGGCCACTGGCCCACCCACAAAGGAGCCAAACAAGGCTCAGGGGGTCCACAAAACTCAAAAGAAGACCATCAACCGGAAGAAACCGCAACCTCAACAAGCTCAGAGAGCTCAGAACTCAGAGAATCAGTAACTTCAGAAGCACTACTAGTAATGCCATCACTGGGAAGCAACAAATGTGCCAACTCTGGATCGCTACGTACCAGTAAGCAACTGTGTATGAAAGCAGCAACCTTACTTTGTCTTTGCCGCATAAAGTCTGCCAGACATCGCCCGCTCGGGTTTGCTAATGCACTTGGGTTCTGCCAACCACCGAACTCATCAAACAGACACCAAAAACGCTCCCGGACTAGCTCGTAAGCATCACACTCAAATACCACGTGGAACTCATCCTCAACCTGGCCAGCAGCGCATCGGGTGCAAAGCCGCTGATGTCTAGGTAGCAAGGAGTTGCCGGCCCTCTCCCACCGACCAGTAGCCACGCGCAAGTCATGTGCACCCAGACGAAAACGCATCAGTGACGACAGGTGTACTTTGTTGAGGCCAGCAGTGTTGTGCACTTAGTCTGGACACCAGCCAGACGGCTTTGACATGTCCAGCTCATCAAGTGATGTGCATGCAAACCAGCTCTCGTACGTAGAATGCATGACAGTACCAGAACCAGCAACTCTGGGATCGGTGGGTAAATCATGCCACTGCTGATACAACCAAGACTGAAAAGCCTCATGCACACAGCGCATATCAGACTCCTCAAGGCAGTGCAGACCGACCAGTGCATCAGGTATGTCGCCCAACGTGCCCGTACGGGTATGCAACGTGCGCACAAGGGACCTAAACTGCCAGAACCACAGAGACTTTTGCCTACCCTGATCAGCGCTGCTTGGGTAGGTGCGCATACTGAGGTCTGTTTGACGTAACTGATTAGTTCCTTGTCCGATTAGCTCCAGCTTGTGTGCTGAGCACTGCTATGCTCAGCTGTTCCCTCTTTTGGTGGGTTTGACCAGTCAACTTGGTTGACCTAGCCACGGCTATGCGTTGATTAGAGCACCGGAATTGGTGATGTCGTTGTTTGGATGACTAGTTTGAAAAGCAGCAAGCGCGCCGTTGGCTTGTGCGCGATTGCGTGATTTTGTTGATCAGGGCCCACATCTGTGGTTTTGTGGGCGCTGACGGCCTTTTGTGGCGACGCCGAGAATTGTGCACAAGAGTGATTGAGCCTCTGTAACCATTTATAAGTGACTGAGACTCTGTTGGGCACTGGAGCAGCACGCAACAGCCAGCACATTGGTCAGAGTAAATCACTAGCGCAATCTCAGGCCGTCATCGGGACAGTTACCTTCAGGTAATACAGCAACGCAGTGTCTGATCGGGTGTGCAGAGTGTTGAGGCAGCCTTAGCTGTCGGCGAACACACCTTGCAGCAGTAGACTGCAGCGTACTCGGCATTCTGCTTGTACCAGCCAGCCAGTGGCTACACTTGTTCGTGGCACAGCGTGCCCGTCAGCAGAACTTGCAGTATGGCAGCCAATAATGACTGTTACAAAGCAGTCAAGCATATCAGCACTGGTTTCTAAGGCAGCATTCCAGTATTAATGATGTTGTTCATGCATGCCTTAGCGCTTATCTGTCAAGCGCAAATATGTTGCGTCACATTAGTTGTTGTACCTTTTAAGCTAATGTTACATCACCACCATGACATGTGCTGACCATGTAGATGCAGTGTATGCCATCACTGATGCGCAACAATGCAGGGTTGCCACCAAATGTTGAATCATGATGATCATCTCGAGCTAAGCAGGGGGCTGGCATGAAAGAACCCAGAAGCTTGCTGCCTGTACAAGCCTGAAAAACCTACACCGTGCTGTGCTAGAACAGCCAACCAGCATGCACAACCAGCAGCACGGTGGCAGCCAGAAAGTGACTTGCAGGAGATAGACACCAATCACCTCAGATGAAGCACACATGCCACACTAGCAGGCTGCTCCCATTAAAAGGAAGGTACCGCACGCTTCACTGTGCGAACCGGCGTCATAAACAAGACAGCACCCAACAGAGACACGACAGCACGCGACACACAACAATCACTCAACACACGGGACAAGATGCTGATACTGCACACAGGCACTGCTGTGCCTAAACCACAGCAGCATGCTGCAGCTTCACAGCAGATACAGCTGGCTGGGTCGCAGCCGCAGCCAGCACCACAACAAGAGGCACAACAACACGACAAAAAATCTTGCAGGTGGGCACAACACCTCACCTGCAGTACACGCGAGACACGCCACATTCTATGCATGCCTGGACAACACTCACATGTAAGCGATATTCAAACCCACGGCCATGTACACCCAACATGTTGCCTCTGCCACCAGCAGCTTGGAGTGCACCTGCCCTGCCTTTGTTATGACAGATGCTGCAGCTGCACAGCTGGTGTATTGGAAGCATCCTGGGCAAGACTAGTTGCTGCTGCTGGCAGAAGCGTGGCAGAGGCATGGGGTGTGCGCAGCCCCAGCCATAACCAAAACCTCTGGCTGGCATGCTACAGCATAACTGCGCAGTGATGCACAGCAGCCGCCGTCGAGTAATCCATTCATCAAAAACCATGTTGGCATGTGCGCAGATGCACACAGCACCGCCATGCACAGCAGCAGCATGCAGCCAGGAAGGAATGCCTCTACCAAAGCCCTCCGCGCCTGCCAGCCATGTCAGCAGCACACTGCCGCCCCCCCCCCCCACCACACCAGCCATGCCCAACCCCCGTAGCAGCCGTGGCACAAAGAGGCTAAGAGCAGCCTACCCCAAGCACTGCGGCATGAGGCAGTTCAAGCCGATGGCTGCCGTCCCTCAGGCACGCACATGCCGGGTGCACCTGTGCACACCCCAGCCCCCAAGCTAAAGCACAACACGCACGAGGACACGCCGGTTCCACTTTGGCGGCAACCGCTTCAGTAGCGGCTCCTGCACCACTGAAGCTGCATGAGCACCAATCGCAGCTACCACACCCACCTTTGCTGCTAACAGTCAGCATGATGGCAAGCGCTGCAGCGACGGGCGGCTGCTGCAGAAGAAGTCGGCAACCCCATGTGTCAGCAAATCTGCCCATCACAGGAAGATTTGCCCTGCAGGCAGCATGAAGGCCATGCCACCAACTGCAGCCCCGCCAGCCTCATCGTCACTGCTGCTGTCCGCCGGGGATGGCTGAGCATCCTCACTTAGATGCAAAGCTCTGAAAGTTGAAGGCGCCTGCCGGCTGGGCACCGCCCTGCGCGCCGCTGTCTGTTGCAGCGCCTGCAAAGTTGAAGCCTGGTGCCTGCTGCAGAGGCACAACAGCAGCAGCGGAAGAGAGAATAACACATCCCGTTCGGTCATGACTCCACACCATGACTCTACACCAAGCGGTCGGTCATGCAATTCTACACCAAGCGAAGTTGTCCCCAAGTCGTCGGCAAGCTGAGTATTCCTATTACCAAGCAGCAGCAGCAGCAACATATCAGCTGGCCGTTCTCAATACTCTAATTACACACAGCTGCAGGCACACTGCTAGTTCGCCCTCCCCCCATTCATTACATGAACCACTCGTGGTGGAGCTTCATTTCGGCAGTGTGAGGGTGTCGAACAACGAACTGGTTATCTGCCGCTGAATGGTTGTCACCACCCTACCCACCCACAAAGGCAACAAGCATCTGATATGCACTGCAGCTTGCAGCTCACAACATTCTTACCTGTGCTGCTGCTGCCTGCCCAAACGCATACTGGTTGCCTGCCAGCTGGGGGGCCAGGTTCTGGTCGTCACCCTCCTCACACTCAAAGTAGGTCTCCAGGATGGACACTGCCTTCTCATACAGGTCCTCGTTCTGGTGCTCCTGCATAGCAAAAAGACAAGCGCAGAACATGGGCGACAGTTCAGAAAGATAATCACAGCGGGGCAGGTGTGTCTGCTTCAACCTGCACACTTTTCCGATGCCACCTAGTAGCCCTGCCTGCAGTCCACACATCAACAAGGTGCAAAGCATTTCGTCAGTAAAGCCCTACTGGTGGTGCCGATGTGTCCAATTTCACACCTAACCCACACGCCCAGCCGCGACCCCAAACTCCGTCAATGATCACACCATGACGACTGTGTGATAGGTCACACCTGCAGCCCACCCATTTCCACAACGACCTCCACCAACTGCCCTCCACCAACATGATGAATACGCAGCGCACAACAGCACGCATCTGCCAATGCTCAGAGGCCGCACCTGCAGCGCCTCAATCTTGTCCAAGCCATCGGCATCCTCCACCATCTGCGCGAAGGGGTTGCTGCCGGTGCCGCCTGGCGCCCGCTTCACCTGCTCACCAACCTGCACCAAGAGATAGGTCCAGCACAAGCCAGCCAGGGCAGTGCAGCAAGAGCCATAGTAAGCTGTGACGCGGTCACATATACAGCAGAAGTTACGCCACCCTTGGCGCTGCATGCCGAGAGGAGTGCAGCAGTGTGTGCGGCACCCAACCAACCTCGTGTCATTGTAAGGAAGGACACGTGCAAACCTAGGGGGCCAAAAATACCTCATCAGTTGGAGCAGCTGGCCGTCGCCAAACCAGGGCAACACGGCCAGCAAGGTTGCCTTGGATCCGGTGTGCCAGCCCACAGCAACAATGCACCAGTCACACCGTTGTCACAGTGAGCAGCCCCGCACGCCGCACGCACGCAGATAACAGCAGCAGGCCTCATACCCTTGCATCAGCTGCTGCTGCTTTGGGTTGAACTGCTGCTGTGAGTCGGCGATGCATGCAGCCCGCACACAGCGAACAAGCCCTGCCGGCAACTGCAGGAATCACAGCAGAACAAAGAGCAGCAGGCCCACCTTCAAGATGTTCTCCAAGCCCTCGAGTGCCACTGTGACAATGCGCACGTCCGGCACCGACAGCAGGTCGCACAGCGGCCGCACAGCGCCCACATCCACCAGGTAGCGGATCTGCTCTGCGGTGCCGCCGCTGGTGGCGTTGCTGATGGCCCATGCAGCCTCCTTCTTGATGTCAAACTCAGCAGCCTGCATGCATGACACATTGCCGGCAACGAGCAGCAGAGAGGTCGACAGGTGTGCAAACACGATGCAAGCAGTTCTCCGACGTGAGTGCGAGTAAGAGTGCAAGGTCGAAAGCCATGCTCGGCCCACTGCTGTCTCGATGGCTGCGCAAACGGTACGTCAGGCTGCCGCACACCTTCCTTGGCACATGCTTCACACACCTACTCCACGCTTCACACATGCTCCGCTCCCAGCTAGCACCATTACTCCCACACATGATGCCGTGCATGCCAGGCCAAGCTACCTGCACCTGTAGCGCTCACACGGCATCTGGCTGCACCCAACCGAGTGTGTCAGTCCCATGTTCTGGCCATACGCAGGTCAGACTCGAACAAGTACCGACGCTGCCAAACGCCTTGCTGCACCCAAACACACATGTCACGCGGCCCGCCTTGCAGCCGCCCACCTGCAGCAGGTGCACCAGTGGTGGCAGAATGTTGGCGTCGATCACGCACTGGATCTGCTCCTTGGTGCCAGCAGTAATGTTGGAGATGGTCCAGCAGGCCTCCTTCTTGATGGACTTCTTGTGGTTGGCGGTCAGCAGCGTCAGCAGGCAGCCCAGGGCGCCGCAGTTGATCACAACCTGCATCGCGCGACAGAAGTGCAAAGCAGCGCAGCAGAACAGAAGCCGTACAAAGCTGAGCACTGACACAGCATACGTGCGGCACACGAAGCATATGTGCAGCGTGCGGCACAGCAGACACGCATATTCCTGTATACCCGCGGGCCAGCCAGCTGCAAGCATGCAAAGTAGCAGCTGACCAGCGTAAAGCCACAAAACAGCAGCTGCATTGCATAAACAAACATGGCGCTTCAGGCGCTTGCAACTGCGTGCCTACATGGCTCAAGCTATTTGATAGATTGCTGTGTACCTGCGTCTGCATGTCGTTGCCGGTGACGATGTTGCCCACGGTGCGCAGGGCAGGCACCAGCACTGCTGGTGAGGTGTGCCTGCAGGGAAGCGGGACCAGCAGCATCAACGGTGTCAGCTACAGCCACAGCATCAAACACTAAACAATGTGATGGCAGGGGACAGTGGCTGTTCAAGGCCACC
The DNA here is from genome assembly GCA_014080715.1 of Scenedesmus sp. NREL 46B-D3. Taxonomy (NCBI): domain Eukaryota; kingdom Viridiplantae; phylum Chlorophyta; class Chlorophyceae; order Sphaeropleales; family Scenedesmaceae; genus Scenedesmus; species Scenedesmus sp. NREL 46B-D3. The sequence goes on from JACERP010000178.1 coordinate 33,683, forward strand.
TCCACCACTGAAAAGCAGCGCGTGGCAACAGCTGTACCAGCCACCTGCGCTGGCCACATGCACATGCCACCATTCCCGTCCTCGGCGCGGCCGTCACTCACAGCAGCAGCTCCACCAGCCTCCTGCACACGCCAGCCTCGATGACTTTGTCGATGCGGTCGTTGTCGCCATCGCTCAGGTAGGACAGCGCCCAACATGCGTCAGTGAGCACCTCCTCGTCATCGGCATGGATCAGGCGAGCCAGGGTAGGCAGAGCGTTGCGGGTCTGGCAGCAGGAAAGCAAAAAGGCACGGGCAGAGCAGGGTGCGATGAAAAGACGCAGAAGTTGGGCACTGGCGGCAGACATGTCTGTACCGCCACATACCGTGCAATTCACCGCCAGCAATCGTGCACACGAGCCCCAGCGCCTCATTCAGCGGGAGCCTGCTGCTGCCCACCCCTAAAACACAAACCACTACTACAGCAGCAAGCGGCACGCACCACACTGAAGTTTGGAGGAGGCTTGCCACGGCAGAAGTTGGACAGCGTCCAGGTGGCGTTACGCAGCATCGACACCTTGCTGCCCTCCTTCAGCTGCTCCAGCAGCGGGGGCAGCGCGCCAGCATTCAGCACCAGGTCGCGGCAGTTGGGCGAGTCGCCGGCAATGTTGCCCAGTGCCCACACAGCCTGTTGGAGGCACGGCACACAGCAGTGTGCGAGCAGACAGTGGCAGGTCTTGGATGACGAGTTCAGCATCTTGGGTTGGCAGCACACAACCATTGCAAGCATGCACACTGCAGCACGCACATGTGCAACAGCCACTGCATCAAAGACGGTTGCAACGTTCCCACATGCGGGAACAGCGACATAATCTCCGCACCAAGCAAAGAATGTACAGCAGTGCACCTGCAACCCAACATCTTGCCGGGCACTTATACTCACCTTGCCTGCAAGACTCTATTGCCTGCTTGTTGTACTGAAACACAACACGATGCTGCTGCCTGCGCGTCACGCTGCTTGCACCCTGATATCAAGTCACCATCCCTGTTCTGCAGGCTGTGTGTGTCCCTTCTCCTGAAATCACAACACCCTCTTGCTGCTTAGGTGTCGCACCTGCTCGCGCACATCATCACTGGGCGACTGCAGCAGCTGCACGAAGATAGGCACCGCTCCCTCATCAATGACCACCTTGGTGTGGTCGCTGGTGCCTGAGGCCACGTTGGTCAGTGCCCAAGCCGCCTCAAACTGCAGCTGCGGCATCTCTGCACGCTTCAGGAAGTTGACGAACTGCGGGATCACATTCTGCTTAATGACCTCCTCAATGGGTGGGTTGCGCTCTTTGCAGGTGGGAGTGGCAGCCAGCAGCAGAATGATGAACAGGGCAGGCATAACACATGCAATGTCAGTGACGGGACTACATGGGCAGGGGCAGCACCCTGTCACCGCATCCTGTTCATGAAGATGTAGATGCAAAGGGGGCAGCGCCCGATAAACCCATAAGATCGCGGAGGACATCAAAGCCAGTGCAGGACAGCTGCAGCTGGAGAGGCACTCCTAAATGCTTGCAGGAACAGCTCCAAGAAACATGCCAGATGCCAGGCACGCTCATGGTGGATGCCTGCCGTGCCGCCTTCCTGCACCAGGCTGCTGTCGAATGATCGGGCCACTGCAGCCAGCCCCAGGCCAAAGCAACCTCGTGCGAGTACTACTGCGCAGCTGTCATTGAATATCAACCCGCTTGTCACCTCCTGCCGATAGCTCAGTGTTAACTGCTGCTGGTGCAGGCGATGTGATCTCATGCAAGCTCCGCTGCTGTGCTGCAGAACCACATGCAACCGCAGCAGCAACTGCTGTCTCCCTTGCCGGCCTTGTTTTGGCATTTGTGCAGCTTGCCGCCAGGCAGAAGCTGTTGCAAAAAGCAGGAGCAATGCTTACCGATGGACAGCAGCTTGCGGAACCACTGTGTTGCTTCATACTGCTCCTGCGGGTTCTGGCTGTACAGGCCCTGCACCTTGGCGGGCAGCTCGTCCAGTTGCTGCGATCAGGCCAACCAAGGGGTAGCATGCTCGTCAGATGGTGCCGGATCATAACGGGCCAGCCTACAAATGCATGGCATGCGCCTGGGCCTGGCGCCACCCAGGCCCGCACCTTGTTCTGCAGCACCAGGGAGGTGCGCGCAGAGCTGTCCTCCATAGCATAAGAGGGGCCAGCGTTGACCATGCGCTTCTTCTGCAGGTTCTCATCGCGCTTGTTCTTGCGCAGCTCGATAATGTTGTCCTCCCTCTTCCTGCGAGCGTCGTCTGCGTCCACGCCTTTCTTGTACTCCTTCTTGCGAGGAACTCCCGTGGCTGGCTTCATCGTTGCGAGGGGAACAAGTGGCGAACGAGTTTGAATTGCTGAAGTGAACGCTGCGCAAGCAGTGCTGCTGTTCCAGCACGTCGTGCCTGGCTTTCTACAGGGGCGTTTAGCAACAGTTTATACGACCGTTGTTGAGCTTGACGGCCCCCGAGTTCAACTGGAGCGGTGTTTAGGTTTTGCTGTGTGAGCAACGAGACCCTCGAGACCCTTTGTTTGATAGCGAGTCGGCTGAACAGCTGCCACTGTTTGTAGTTCCGCCCGGCTGTTTTCCGAACAATTTGAAAGCTTGGCTTTTCACAGTACAGCAGGGTTAGCGCCTTACCTCATCAGTAGTCTTCGCGGGCATTCAACAAACACAGCACATGGCGCCTCGTTCTAGGTCAGTAAGCAGCTCCAGGGGTCTGCCATGGCAGCCCATGCAGCCTTGGCAACGCATGAAGCAGCGACGCATCCACGGCAAGGGCGCCTTCCACAGCAACATGCTGGGCTTCTCAAGCGCAGCAGGCCGTTACAAATCAGTCACCCATGTTCCAGTGCACGATTGAACGCCGCAGCAGCAGGCGTGCGGCCGGGTATCAGCTTTTCGTCAGCGCCTCGGCTCTGGCAGCCCGCAGCACCTGCTATGCATGAGTACAGTCTTGGCCGTGTATGGCCTGCCAAGCAGCAGGAAAACCAGCAGCAGCAGCAGCTGCAGCAGTTTAAGCGTCAGCAGCAGCAGCAGCTACCGGCCCCCAGGCAGCTGCAGAAGCGTCTACGCAGGGCGAGGCAGCGCAGGCAGCGGAGGCAGCGCAGGTCAGTTGCCCCCAGCAGCAACAGCAGCAGGCAACACTCTTTGCTCCGCCTGCGCCGTTGCTGGACAATGAGTTCTACATGGCAAGGGCAGAGCAGGACAGGCAGCAGCAGCAGGGGGTGAGGCAGATGGACCACTTTCTCTATGCTGCTGCAGCTGCTGTTGAACACCAGCCAGCAGCAGTTTTTGCTCCAGCAGCCCCCTTGATCACCAATGCTATGCTCATGGCCCGCGCTGAGCAGGAGCGTGTAGAGGCAGCAGCCCTGCTGCCGCAGCAGCAGCAACAGCAGGCTGTCAGCAGTGTGGTCAGCGCACCACGGACACCTGCTGCTGAGGAGCAGCCGCTTGCTGCTGGCCATGCAGCAATAATAGCAGCAACAGGGAGAGCAGTTGAGCAGTCTCACAGCATCACAGCAGCAGCTGCCCCAGCAGCAGTCACGCCGTTTGTGATGCAGGGGTGGCAGCAGCTGGAACAGCAGTTGCAGCGTGTGCACATCCAGGAGGTGGCCTGCAGCCAGAAGCAGCCGCTGCATCAACAAGAACAGCAGCAGGCGCAGGGTGATGATGACCACGACTATACTGTGGAAGAGGTCTGCAGCTGGTTCCCTGGCGTGCAGGCATCCCTCAAGTCCACACAGCGCGTCGGCCTACCCGCACAAGTGGCATCCCGCCAGCCCGATGCGCCTGGCTTCTTCTCAGTGCTCACACGCACGGTTAGCAATGCCACCTCTTGCTGCTGATGTGCAGTAGCAGTGCTCTGCGTCCGTGCATGTGCTTGCTTCATATGTTGCAGCCATGCTGGTGGGTGCATGCCTGTTGCATTGTGACTCGTTGCAGCCAGCGCTATCTAGCTAGGCAGCGCATTGGCTTGTCCATGTGCGTGTGCATGCGTAGTGTGCCCCGCTGCTGTTTGCAGTCTGCGCCACCGCTTTCCCACGGCGCACGTGCTCGTCATCCTGCGCGGCAACCAACCAAGCCTGGCTGTCTGTATCTACGTGGTGGGTTGTAGCTTGGCAGGGTGGTGACAGGACAGTCAAACCTTTTAATGTGCCACGCCTGTCATGTGCCAAGTACTGGTAGCAGTCATAGCTGTCTGTGTAGTTGAGGCGGTATAGCTTCTGCTGGCCAGTCAGCATTTTTGCCGCGGCTCTTTGCAGCTTCCTCGCTTGTGCTGGCAGGACTTTGTTGGTGACACAGGGCCCCCGAAATGCTTGCTTTCACCTGCAGGATCTCCACCTCAGGTGCGGGCGGACACCCGCGGCCGCCGAGCTCCTGTGCAGGGGTCGTATCTGGCATTAGGTTGGTGTCGAGCAGCCAGCAGCTTGTGTCGCTGCATTTGTGTTCAATGCTTGCTTTTTGCTGCGGTGTATGCCAGCTTAGCTGCGCATTGTGCCTGTCCTGCAGCTGGTGTGCGTACATCGTGGCCCAGGTGATGCAGTGATTGGCAATAGCCCTGAGCAAGGGCGTTGCGTACTAGCAGGGTGTAGGTTGTGTGTTTTGGCCTGCTGCGGTGGTGGTTGCTCTGGTGTTTGCACTGCTTACCGTGCATGCGCAGGGTACTGCAAGTGCCGACTACTGCGCCAACAGGTCAGAGCGGTGAGTGAAGTGAAGGTTCAGTTCGGGTCGGCTAGGCGCCAGCATGTGCTTGCGGGGCGGTGCATGTTTTGGTGAAACATCAGATGCATGCATGCAAGTACAATTTGGCAGTCTGCTGTATATGCATGCACCGCAGATCGAATGGTGGAAGACAGTTGAAGACAGTTTGATGCAGCCTCAATGCATGTTTGTGCACTTTAGCGCATGCCTCGGTCGTGTGTTGGCCTGCTAGCGGTGGCTGCGCTGGTTTTGGCATTGCTCGCTGTGCTACGTGCAGGGTTTTGCCTGTGTTGGTGATTCTGCCTGCGCAGCCACGATGGCGCGGGAGAAGGGCGTCATCCTAGGCTGAGGCATGGTGGTGACAAATGTTGCATCAGTTGCATTCATGTGGCAGATGACACGTCACAGAACACCGCTGCATGTGTTGGTATATTCTGGCAGTTAGTGCTTTTGCATGCTGCAGCTTGACTGTTGCAGCTTGACAGCAGTAGAACAAGCTGCATCTTGCATGGGCTATGCAAGCGTTGCATGCCTGGTTGGGAGTGTGTGCGCCTGCCGGTTGCTACTGCAGGGCTACCTCAAGTGGACGCGATTCCCCTGCATGCCCTGTCATCGCTGATGTTGTCATGCTGGTGGGAGGCACGGATGATGATGCGGCAGGCTTGCCGCTGATTGAAGTGGCCGAGGTAGAAACTGCTTCGTGGCCTGATCTGTAACAAGTAGTTGTTATGTCTCCTGGCAACTGCTGCATTGTAGCAGCGCTGCGCTAGGCATCATAGCAGTTGCATGATTCTTTGACTGTCATGATGCAATATGGAACCCTATGCCCATCTGCAAGTTGTGCTGCAGCTGTTGTACACCATCCCATGCTATGGCAGTTGTATGCAGCACCAGTACTGCAAGTGCAAGCGTGTGCAAGTGCAAGCGTGTACCCCTGCTTGAGGGAGGGAGCAGCGGGCACTGTAGAAAGGTAAACCCTCCGAATCTGCAGTAATGCCGGGACATTCGCTCTCAAAAGGCATGCATAAAGCAATGCAATGATTTTCAAGGCATGCATAAAGCAATGCAATGATGGTGCAGCAGGAACTGCCAGCCCTCAACCACTTCAGGGGCTCCTTCGCTCCCGGTGGAACTCCATTGTCAGGGCTCAACACATTATAAGACTTGAAGTATCTTGAACTAGAACCAACTAGCGGGAAACTAACAAACCCGTGTGAAGTCACTTTCAAAACAGACGCCTGTCAACCTTCCGCGTCCGTCTACTTGAGCAATTAGTGCAGATTAGCACTGAGGCCACGATCATTGGGTTTTCTGTATACGAAGATACAATCGTGGCTGTGAGTGGGTGAGGGCAAGCTCCCTCGTCAGCACAGCATTGTTGGTTGCAAGTGCTTGCGAAAGCTCTGCTTATTGGCAGCCATGGAACGACTTTCTGTGCTTGTACTAATGGTTATACTAGCAGTTCATCGGTCTGTCGGGGCTTCAGGTGGGCGTTGCTCCGAGATGTACTGTATCAGCAGGACGGTTTGCTTGCACGCAACCAAGCTCTGCACATTGAAGAGCAGCCTCCGAGTATTACATAACCGTGTATAACTCAAACACTATTATATAATCGCTTCTGGTGATCCGCGGGGTAGTGTTTAATCTCGTCGTAACCACCTTGCCTGGCCATCACAACTGCATGTCAGCAGCAGCACAGCTGACATGTGTTGCTTTACCCAACCATATTGACATTGTTTGCGCGTGATATGCTTGCCGCAGATGTGCAACAGCCACGTCTCAACCCAACACCAGGCAACCACGCCAATGCAGGAGGCAGGGTGGCAACTGCAGCAGCCAGTGGCCCCAAAGCAGAGCAGCAGTGGCGTACCTATTTGCACACCAAGGAGGGTCTGACAAAGGAGGGGCTCATTGACAGCGCCAGCAGCATGTCGGGTACGCAATTAGAAATGTGTGTGCTGCCATCAGGCGGTGTCACTGCTGACGCCGTGGCCTGCACCTGCACATCCTGCTGCTCAGCCTTGCAGAGCTGGTGTGTATACCTGCACATGAACCATGTGACATCATCGTCAGGCCTTTGCCTCAAGCACCCACTGTACTCATCATGCCCCTCTCATACTTTCTGAGCCCCAGCTGAGCAGGTAGCTGATGCCACTGCTGGCAGCTCACGCTTGTCTGCACACCCAGCGACTGCGCCCAACCTCTCCCAACCAACTAGGCTTTCTGTTTCCCGTCATGACCAGCAAGGACCTGATAGTGCCAGAATATCATACCAGCTTTAAACACTGCACAGTGTCAGGAAATGCACCCCACTTCATCGACCACCATTAAACCATGGCATGCTCTACTGCAGGTGCCACTGTGTCTCGCCTGAGGCTCAGCAAGGACCTACTGCCTGAGTATGGTGCCAGCTTTGACCGCTTGGCCGTGGAAGCCACTCCAGAGACGCCCACTCGGCTGCACATCAAGGTCTACCCAACAGAAGGCAAGCGCTGGGAGGTGCCCGAGAGCATCGTGCCAAGGTAGGGCCTCAGCTGTTGGGGCCGATGTGAACCGGCATGCAGCAGCAGCACCACCACCACCACCAGCAGCCGAGCAATTGACAGTGTGCCGGTTGGTGGACGACAGCATACTGGCGCACATACATCAGCCTTGGCTACTGCGGTTTGACGGTGTGCTTGACCAAGAGACAATGCTGGCACGACGTGTCCCTGAAATAGTGCCTCAGTGGTGTGTGCAGCTGATTACATGGCACCAGGGACAGCACTACAGAGTTATCAAGCAGCGGCAGAATGAGCTGTTGCAGCATCCTCCAATAAATGCAAGGAGCAGCAGCACCTGCTGTTCATGATGTCTTGCTGCGAAATCACTGCAACACATCTGCAGCTCTGCCATGAGCTGCATGGTGGCAGCCGAAAAACATAGCTGCTGCTGCTGCTGCACCCCTATAGCTAGCTGCTTGAGCTGTGAATCAGATGACCTCACACCAGATGTGCATTTTTCTGTTAATGCATGCAGGCCCAGGCCAAACCCAAACCTCAGCCGCAACAAACTCACTTATGACTTTACGACAGAGCACAAGCAGCACGATGGCCTGGGCGCAGGCGCTTTTGCAATCAAGGTCAACCGCAAATCAAACGGCGCGCCGCTGTTTGACACAACAGGCAGCAGGTGAGGCAGCATTATATTGAACAGCAGCTGGCAGTCCATTGTGGCCAGCAGATCTGCAAATTGAACAGCAACTGCGGTTGACGGCAGCGTACGCATTGAGGTTGTTGACAGTGAGCAGCAGTGCCTGGCATGACCAGCAAGCTGCATGGCAGCCCCAACGCACCCAGAGCAAACAGGATGTGCGCTGATCACATTATGATCAGGCACAGGTGCATGGTCAAAGTTCGTTCAATGCGCTGGCCCCGAGCTGCCAAACACAATAGCTCGATCCGCAATGTTTGCTAAGGGAAAGTATCTTCCTCTTCTGCCGCGACACCGCAGGTTTGTGTTCAAGGACCAGTACATCGAGTTGACCACCAAGCTGCCGAAGAGCGCCGACGTCATGGGCCTCGGCCAGATGATCATGCCGGGGTCAAGCGTCATCCTGCGCCGGGACGGCTCGCCGATTACGCTCTGGAACAGGGACCTGCCCGGCGCGCTGGCAGAGCCCTACACCAACCTGCACAGTACGTGTCAGGTCATGGCAGCCGCTGCCAGCTAGCTGGAAATAGCACATGATCGCCGACCGCGCCTTTTCAGGCTGCAGCAGGACTCCTGCCTGTTCCTGGCTTCTGCGTGACGCTAGCTCATGTAACCCTTCAAAGGCATACATGCAGGCACACACGTACCAGTAAAACCAACCTGACACGCATGAAAAGCCAACCTTGTTACACTGCATTCGCTCCCAACCTCCCCCTGGCTGCATCTGTCCCCGCCCCCTCTTGTCATTTGCAGGTTCTCACCCCTTCTACCTGCAGGCCAACCGCGATGGGTTCTCCCATGGTGTGCTGTTCCTCAACAGCAACGGCATGGACGTGATTTTGGGAGAGGAAAGCCTCACATACAAGTAGGTTACGGCCGGCTGCGCAATCCTCAACGCCCAACCTCTGGCATCCAGCAGCCTGCACGCCGCCTCATCATTGTGCATCCTACGGGCACTTTACTGCACGCTGCGTCGCTAGGTCGCCACATCGTGTTGCTAGGCACCTGCAAACAAAGATCGCCATAACAAGGGTCCCTGTACCGGCCACATGCTGTTCACAAGCGCTGCTGCTGCTGCTGCTGCAGGGTGATTGGTGGTCTCGTTGACCTGTACATCTTCGCTGGGCCGTCTCCAGAGGATGTGATGCAGCAGTACCAGCAGGTCATCGGCACCCCTGCCATGCCTCCTTTCTGGGCCCTGGGCAACCACCAGGCTCGTTGGTGAGTCTGGAAGCAGCGCTGGACCCACGTGATGCACTTTGGAGCAAACGATATGTTGGCGCGATGGCCAGCTGCATTGAGTGCTTGCATATGTGGCTGGTGCAGCTGCTTCTCACGCCTCTGCAGCTTAGGAGCGTCGATTGCAGGCACGTCACTCACAGGGTGTAAGGCGGATCTGCTGCTGTGCTTCATCGAGCGCGGCATGCACTACTGTTGTTGCTGCTGCACTCTTCTTTGTGTGCTACCTGAGCTGTCACTCAGCACTGCCTCGTGGCTTGCTGCAGGGGGTACAGCAACTACAGCGTTGTAGAGCAGGTGGTGAGGAACTTCAGCAGGGCTGGCGTGCCCTTGGAAGCCGTTTGGTCGGTGAGTGGCATTGCAGCAAACCTGAGCAACTTTCTGTCACTGACAGGGAGATAAGCAACCTTCAAATAAGCAGTAGCAATGAAGAAGAGGGCGGCTTTAAACTGGGCGAGGCTTGAGTTTAAGCTTATAAAATGACAGTTTGGGTTTGTCATCCATGAACTCCGCCTGTATTCCAAATGCAACTCCCTTGTGAGGAGCTTGCCGTACTTGAAGAAGCAACATGGTCTTGACATGTTTGTGACATGTCTGCCTGCAGGACATTGACTACATGAACAACCGCTTCCAGACGCTGACTCTGGATACCAAGCGCTTCCCAGTGCCCAAAATGCGTGCTCTGGTTGACAAGATGAACGCTGCTGGCCAGCAGTGGGTGCCGGTTCATGTGAGACACTGGCTGCTGCTGCTGCTTCAAGATCGACCGATGTGCATCATCGCTGTGCTGCGTGGTAACATACTTTTGGCTCTCAGCACATGCTCAGCTGGTGGCGCTGGATGTCTCGCAGTGCACTGCTCTGCAGCCTTGGCAGTTGGTGCACGGTGTCTGCCCAGTCTGCCAGCCCCGCTGCCGTGCTCAATGGCTCCACTGTCAGCCTTATATATATCATCGCCCTCACACAGCTGTGGATGTGCACTGAAGCACCCCATGCACATGCAGCGCTGCTAGCCTACACAACTGCTTGAATACAACTGAGTGGAAGAATTGGCGCCCTCACTGGCAGCGCATGCAGCAGGTTGGCATGACTCGTGTGCGCCATGTTTCGCCGACGTTGGCTGATGCTGTGTGATGATGGTGACGATGCAGGATGCCGGCATTTCTAAGATGCGCGGCTACAAGGCATATGACGACGGCAGTGCCGCCAACATCTGGATGAACGACTACAAGGGGCAGCCGTATGTCGGCCAGGTAAGTGCAACGCAAGGGAGTCTTTCTCACAGTTTTGACGACCCAACAACACAGACAGCACAGCGGCAGGTGGGGTGTATGTCTGCCCGAGCCCGCTGTCACGCGCTGCATCAACCGAGCTTGTTCTCCTGCCGTAACAGTGGGGCTCATGCTGCGTGGCCCTGCCTGCCTCAGGTGTGGCCGGGTGAGGCTGTGTGGCCCGACTATGTGTCCAACGCCAACACCAGCGCGTGGCTGACAGAGCAGGTCGCCAGCCTGTACAAGCAAGTGCCGTTTGGCGGCCTCTGGTACGCATTGGCAGCTGCAGCCAACTTTGCCGGGACTCCCAACAAATATGTCCACTGCCTGTATGCCCGGCATACCGCTGATGACTATTTATCAGACTATTAGGCTCCAGTTGCAGTCAGAGCTGTTGTTTTGTTTTGCCACGTCTGCACACTTCCATTTTCTTCAATGGCTGGCCAAAAGCAGTGGCCAGAACTCACAGCCTTGTGAACACCTGGCTTCACGGTGATGCACACAGCAGCCCATGTTGTGATGGTGCACAGGCTTGCAGGCAGCAAAACAAATAGTTATGTCCTTAGCTACTGCTGCTTGTGCAAATGATGTCCTTCTGGTGCTGTGCTTGGTTGCGTGCCTGCAACAGGGATGAGTGGGAGGAATGGCACTAGTGACGCAATTTGCTTGGCTGAGAGTGCTGCTGCTGCCTGTTCTGCTACTGTGCAGGATGGATATGTCTGAGCCAGCCAACTTCTGCACTGGTGTCAGCTGCCAGGCCGACCCAGCCAACAAGCAGGCTGTAGCTAGTAAGTTTGATAGCTGCTGGATAATGCAAGCCCAATACACCAGCATATGCATTTGCAGCATGCCATACGCCTGCAGAACGAGCATTGTAAGCAGACTGAATTACGCCGATGAGCAGGCTTTGTGGCATGCTTGTACGCAAATGCATTCACAGAGTGCATGGGGCATGTGAAAGCATTGCCCGCCCAGCACATGAGCCATAACTTGCTAGAAATGGAATCTGCAGCTGACCTGAAACGAGGTTAATCCCAACAGTAGCACAAGCCCGCCGTGCAACACACCATGCATGCCGCCACATTGCTCAATACATGCATGTCTAATGCTGCAAATAATGCTGTAAAGTTGTGACAGCGACTTGTGTGGCCTGTTTGCGCTACTCTGTACCTTCTGCAGCGCTGACTGCCGCCACACCTAAGGACTTCAACATTGCGGGTGAGAACTGCTTTCGATGAGGCTTCCAGATTTTCTGCTGCACATAATAGTCAGCATGAACTGCCACAACACAAGATAAAAGATCCGCAGCTTTCTGGCTGAGCTCTTGCGGCTGGCTGTGGTGGTGTTGGCAATGCCCGCGTGGAGTTATGAGCTTCCTGGGTTGATGCGGGTAATCAACTGCCCTAGGCACGTTGCCGCAGCGATGGTTCCTAGCTGCTTGCGTCATGCCTTCATGGGTGTTGTTGCTGCTTGCAGCTTTGATTCGCAAGCGCACAACTTGTCAGCTCAAGTGTGAGAGGGCCAGCCCGACCGACAAGCTGGCCTCCCCTCCTTATGCCATCCACAACTTTGACATCACCACCAAGACTCGCCGCCATGACATTGAGAAAAACATCGTGTCGGTGACTGCAAGTGAGACACCAAATGATACAAACTATGCATGTGGTGGAACGGCATGTGCAAGAAGCGTGTGTTCTTCACCTGAGTGCATACATGCCTGTTGCACGCCAGCTGCTGCGCTCAGTAGCTCTGCAGACTGCTCCAGCAGTTGGCGGCATCAGTGCCAGTGGCTGCAGACGTTGAGATGTCGTGCGGCCGGTGACCTTTGTGCTGGGTGTGGTGCTCTTTGCAGAGCACGCTGACGGCACAGTGCGGTACAACACGCACAACCTGCACGGCACAGCAATGGCCCAGCAGCATTACAACGCGTATGTGGCAGCAACCAACAAGCGCCCCTTCAACATCATCAGGTGCGCCTGCTGCCAGCAGACAGCATCGTGTATGTGCTGGTGTCAATCGTTGACCAGACTGTGGTGATGACAGGTGCTCGTGGCAAAGTCCTCAATACAACTGCTTGATCTCAAAGTTGAGCAGATTGAACAGGGCTGAAACACATGGTGACATATGTGCGTGATGGGTTAAGCTTGAAAGAATTCTGCTAGAGAGTTGCCTTGAGCTGATTATCAGGGGGGGTGTTCTATTGTTGGAGCTGGCAACTGTTATGTCAATCTGATGCTAGGAGTTCAATATTGTATGTCTCTACCTTGCTGATACTGTTGGAGCACAATCCTCTGCACTTTTGCGGTCTGAAAGCTTCTCTTTTCTGTGCATTGCTGCTCATGCCTGCAGATCAACCTTCCCTGGTTCTGGGCGCTATGCTGGACACTGGACAGGTAAGCAACAGGGAGACCGCCGATGCACTGTGCTTGCCTGGGATTATGATTGTCACCTCACAACCCTCCTCTATTCCTGTGGATGCGTGTTAGTCACTGCACTCTGCTGCTGTGCCAGCGCTTGAGCACACGTTCAGCTGCGCATGCTGCTGATCAGCAATCCATGTTGTTGTTAAGTTTCATTACTTCAGCCATCAATGCTAGTATCATGCTGACATGGTTTGCACGCTTGTGTTGTGCCATGCAGGGGACAACAGGGCCAGCTGGAAGTCCCTGGCTGAGAGCGTTGCTCAGACCCTCACACCAAGCATGTGGGGTATCTCCATGGTGAGCTGCTGCGCTGCTGCCATCAACACATGCATTTTGCACCAAAAGCTTTTTACCAAGCGTGAACTCTGTGATGCTGAAACTGCTGCTGCTTGCACCTGCTAGCCTTCATGATTTTCAGTTGCAACTCTGGCATGCACGTGCAGCTGCTTTCGCTGTGCACCTGCTACACTGTAAATTATTGTGTTGTGTTACCCTCTGCAGGTTGGCCCCAACATATGTGGCTATTCAGACACTGCCCTGGCCTCTGCTGAGCAGCAAGGGTTCCAGGGATCGTTCAGCACCAAGAGCAAGGGCGATGCAGTGCTTGATGACAAGGGCTACGAACAGCTGTGCAACAGGTGCACATTGCAGCACTTTGCTACACAGTTGACCTTCAGTACTGTTCATGTGTGATGCTACTCAGAGGTGCAGTGCGTTACCTGTCAGCCAGCAGCTGTGCAACTGGTGTCCAACGCTTGTGGCATGCCTGCACAGCAAAGATTTTGATGGGGCAGATAGGCAGCTGGAGCACGCCTGCTGCAGTGCAATGCTCCAGCAAACAATCTTGTGGTGTGAGACCAGCTCTGGCCTATCAACTCAACCTGCCGCTGCTGGTTTTCTTCCAGGTGGACATCTGCAGGAGCATTTTACCCCTTCTCACGCAACCATGTGACTCTCCTAGCTCGCCCACATGAGCCATACAGGTAGGCAGAGCGACACGGGTTGGTGTGCGAGCTGAAGAGGTTGTTGTATGCCCACAACTGCATGCCTTGCTGCAGCTTGATAGCAGATGCTGCACATGCATCATCATATGTTTATGCTGGTTGCAGCTTCAACAAGCAGCCTGTAGCAAGGGCCTTGCTGGCAGGGAAGCTGCCACTGCTCCTGATGGGTTGGTTCCAACTTTGCTGCGGTCCGTGCTGCAGGTGGCCTGCTGTCGCCGCAGCAGCCAGGAAGGCATACGGCCTGCGCTACCAGCTGCTGAGCTACCTCTACTCGTCACTGTTCCTGGCACACAGCCAGGGCGGCACGCTGGCGCGCCCTCTGCTATTTGTGGACCCGAGCGATGCCGCTGCTAGGTGCGCGCATGCACTGTTTGATGGCCGCATGCCCAGGGCTGCAGGGCTTGACAGAGCGCTGTGTAGCCCAATGTTAGAAAACAGCTTGCGGCAGGACCAGTATGCATTGAAGTGGTGTGAAGCTGCAATGCTTGACCGCTGGCGGACACTTTTTCTTGTGTTGCTCGCCTGTGTGCAGGTCTGCTGATGGCCAGTGGATGATGGGGGAGGCTCTGATGGTCAGCCCCGTGCTGCGGCCAGACACCACCACCGTGAAGAAGCACTTCCCCAAGGGCAACTGGTGAGAGGGGGCGCCGCCGACAGCAGGGCACGCAAGGTGGTTGGTTATGCAGTGCCAGCCGCTTCACAACGTTCATGCAGGCCAAGCTTTAGCAGTTGCGCGGTCAACGTGCACGCTCAAGGACGCTGCCACCATACAGATGCGCCAGCACGATGGTGGAGACAGGGAGGCCAACCCCCCTGCCTAAAGGTCTCATCAGGGCGCAGCGCAATCCACAGACATGTTAATGCATGCGCTTGCAGGTACTCTGCCTGGGACTACACCAAGACTGAGGTCACCAAGCCCAAGGCCCACCAGCTCGACATCCCCCTGGGTGACGTGGCAGTGCACTACCGCGGCGGAGCCATCATCCCCACGCAGCGCTACGCAAATGTGACACGCCGTGTGCGCTTCTCACCCGTCACGCTGCTGGTGGCGCTGCCACTGGAGGTGTCAGGGTCACAAAAGCCCGAGGCTAAGACCCTGCAGGGTGCGGCGCCGTATGCTGGCCAGGAGGCGTGTGCAGCGGTGCACTCGGCGAATGCAGGCCGGCTGGTGTCATGTGGTCTGCTGTACTCTGACAGAGACGCTGTGGAGGTTGGCAGCAACAACACAGTGCAGGTGAGCAGTGACTTATGTCACTTCGATCATCTGCACTGATGAGCAAACCACATGCGAGGATGCAGCCAGGGCATCACAGGGCCCGAGCCACACCGCCAGCATGGGGCTGTAGGGGTGTTACAGAACCCTCCATGTTTACACATGCTTCAATGCTGCCGTACACGGCAAGTACACGAGCATGTGCTGGGAATTTGGCCAGCAACATGCTGCAGGCGAGCTGCACATTCTTTGCCTGCAGCTGGAGCGCCATAACAGCTTGCCCACCTCAGCAAGCTCCGACTACTTAGCAAAGTGTGTCGCTTGGCGATGCAACCGCAGCGGTAACCAGTGCGTGGCTGCGGCAGCATCAGAATCATTGGCTTTTGCCAGCAGCTAGTGTTGTCAAGGCAGGCCCAGGGGTTCGCAACCAGCCCTGCAGCAATGAACAGCCTGTGCGCTGCATGCTGTCCTCTTGCAATGCAGGTGTGGTACGCAGCCATCACATCAGCCGACGGCAAGCAGGGAGGCGTCAGCAGCAGCATCAAGGCCAATGCTGGCGACGCAGCAGGCAAGCTGCGCATCGAGGCGATCCACATTCTGGGCCTGCCCACAACAGCGCCAGCAGCTGCTGTCAAGGCCCCTGCAGCAAATGCTAAAGCTCCTGCAGCACAGAAGAAGGCTCCTGCTGCTGCAGCGAAAGGCGCTGCTGCCAATGCTACGGCTCCAGCGCCTGGTGCTAAGCCAGCACCGGCAGCAGCTGGTCAGGAGGCTGCAGCGGCGCCAGCACTTGTGGCCGCCACTGCTACTGTGAATGGCCAGGCAGTGAAGGCTGCTTATGATGGCAAGGTTGGTGTGCTGAAGATCACTGGGTTAAAGAAGGTTGTTGTCGGTGGACCTTTCACTGTGCGCTGGAAGATCTGAGGAGCCCAGCCCTGCACAGGGGCGTTGAGCCAAATAATACGATGGTTGTGAGGGCGTACAGGCACGCAGCGCACACATCAGGCTCCACTGCACCTGTGTAGAAGGAGAAGTAGCAGGCTTTGCTACTTGCGGCAGATATTTGGTGATGTCATGGTTGGACGTGCTGATACTTCCAATTCGAGTTCATATTCAACTGGTGAAGTAACCCTGAGGTTGGTTTAAACGCAACCTGATGCATATGCATGTGGCACATGTGTGTGCAGCTGCATGGTTGCATGTTAGTGCCGTATCATTCCAAAGCTGCTGTTTGCAACGTCCACTGTACACTGTCAAAGCCTGCCTTGGCTCAATAGCATGGTCAGTTGTTGGTTGAAGTTGTGTACCCACAGTACTGGAGCATGAAGGTGCTGTGATTATACTAGGCGCACTGCGCAGTATGGACCCTACTTGAAAAACTGCATGTGCCCATTGTGTCATATGAGCACATGCAGATTGCTCAGTTTTACCCAGTAGCCAATATCATGACAGTGTTCACATGTGATCACGTTCAACATACACGGCACCGAGTTGTGCCAAGCAGTTTTTTTTTGTTGAGCTTGACGCTGCATGTTTTGCAAGGGGTCTTTATCGTATCCCCAAACCTACGCATACGTTCTCCATAACAGGGGTCGAGGCATGTTGTTGCCAGACCTGAAACATACATCAAGGTGCTTTGCACAGCAGGACAAGCCCTGCCTTGCTTGATGAACAGTTCAGCTGTGGCGCGGATGTTCGCTGGCGTCAGCGCATTTGTCTGTGACGTAGGGGGGACATACGCAGTGTTTGGCGTCCTGCTGACAGATGCCATACAACACTTGGTGCATAATACGATTCAATCGCCAATGGCGGTGCTGCAAATTGCAGTGCTCACCACAAGGACTACCAGTTGATGTCTGGCGCACGTCAGACATTGGATAGCGCAACGACGATGATGATGATGATGATGATGATGATGGGGCAGGCCAAGAGCACTGCCATTGTATTGTCAAGTGTGTGACATGTTAACTAACAGTTGCATCACCAGGTATTTTTTGGTTTCTGGCTTGATGAATGATCACAGCAGTATGCATTCAGGGTACTATAGCCCATTTCACTCCTCACATGATGATGCAGCTTGTAATGCAAGCCTTCCCTCATCTGCGCACAAGCTTGTGGTTGACACAAGTTATATTACACCATATAGATGATGTACTACAATCTGCTTTTGTTTACAACTGCACACGCTATTGCAGCTTTATCATTGCCGTGTTGCCATATATCATATACCATGCAAGTGGTTACATAATTTTTATATCTGAACATACATCGTGCAATGGCAATGTGTTACAATCTGTTGGTAACACCCATATTTTTCTTCAGTTGTCTCCTGATTCATCTATTGGTGTTTGTAGCGTTACCAACACTCCTATTTCCCCTTCTCAACGGCATCATATGTCTCTTACCATAGCCACCTCCTCCTTTGCACAGCATTCCACATTTCACCTGTCACCTGTACTTCTACACACTTACAGTATGCATAGTTACTAAATGGTCCGTAGTACAACTACAGATCATCAACAATGCATTTGTCTCAACTCTACTCTGTACCACAGTTCAACAACTTCACATCACTTTCCCCGCTTGCCCGTTTACCATCCTACTTGCCAGTGCACCAGTGCACCAACTATGCAAAAATGTGCACCCCTGGCTGATGCAGCAACTATGCAAAATTCTGCATCACAGGCTCATGCTTACTTGCCACGACATCTATTGCATACAGAACACAGGTTCCTGCTGCTTGAAAAATTTATTATCGAGCCTTCCTTCCAGGGTACACAGGTTCCAACTGTCACATGCACAATTTCACAGACATTGCATTCAATGATGCCATACACACCCATTCACAAGGTCATGCAACTTTGCCACATGAATCACCAGTTACTCATCTCCTCCTGACCAACTCTCATTCCCCACCAATTTCCCACTCCTCATTCAGCTAGATAATCAGGGAGTGGAACCAGTTCCAGCACCAGCCCCAGTGTTAACACTCCCACCATCAGCACCGGTGTTAGCGGCACCACCATCACCAGCCGTGGCAGGAGGGGTGGTAGTGCTACCATCCACACCACTGGTGGCAGCATTCTCCACATCATTCACACCACTGGAGGCAGCACCCTCCATACCATTCACACCACTGGCGGCAGCATTGTTCATGCCATTCATACCACTGGCGGCAGCACCATCCATGCCAGTCACACCATCGCCGCCCACACTGTTCACACCACCAGCACCAGTGTTAGTGCCGGTGCTGTCACCAGCCACAGCAGACGACCCGCCGTTGTTCATGTTGACAGCTGCCTCATTGGTAGTGCTGCCAGGGGCTGCAGGAGTGCTGCTGCCACTTCCAACAGTATCACTTCCAACATTATCACTTCCGACAGTGTCACTTCCGACATTGTCACTTCCAACTGTGTCGCTTCCGGCAGTGTCAGTTCCTTGAGTGTTGGCAGCAGGGGTGGAAGATGTGTCAGCAGCACTGCCAGTGCCTGCTCCTGCAAGACCTGCTCCAGCACCACCAGCTGTTGCCTGGCTGTCACTGTCACTGTCGGTGTTGGTTGTGGCGGGTGCAGACTCAGTGGTGGTAGTGGCAGGAAAGCTGCTGGGAGATGGGCTGCTGGGAGATGGGCTGCCACCTGCACACAAACAAAGCAGCTTTGTTTTGTTAACTTATTCAATCGTGCCTTTGTCAATTCAGTTCACTGCACACTGATCTAGAATGCATGTTATGATGTGTGCTTTGCAAATGCTGCATCTGCCTGTAACAACACCACTGCATCATGCATCATGCAGTAGCCAGTTGTTGCATTGCCTGCACCAACTTGTGCACAGGCAGCACTGGGCAACACGCATGCCACGTCGAAGTGCGACAGTGGCTCCATTGCAGTGCAACGCAAGACTCACCCTGCACATATTGCTGGCCAGATGCCGTCGCCTGCACCTCTGGTTTGGCAGGGGTGACATTGGTGATGTTGTCGTTCAGCAGGCTAGCCCTGTCAGCCTCAGTCAGGCTCACAACCTTCACCTGCAGCAGCAGCAGCAGCAGCAGCAGAACAGTACCGTCACAACCAGTTGACAGCTCTGATAGATAACCCACAGGAGGCTGTTGCATATACTCATCAACCCATACCACAGTATGCGGCAGCGCTGGCCACTGCCTTGCTCTTTAACGACTGTCAATTGTCTGCATTGAGCGTCGACACTAGCCTTTGGCCGCACCTCGTTGCCAGGATATCCCCCGTAAGCGTTGGCTGCATCTGTATAGCCTTCAGTGCTGTTGATCTTCCCGTTGACACCGTCGGGGAAGAAGCCGCCCTTGTCTCCATCCCCACCAAGTGTCACAATGCGCAGCACCTGCAGCGATGGCAACAACGCAACGTTTCAGAATACCTTGGCCTGCTGTAAGGGCAACCCCCGCCGCGTTGGCCTGCACCAGCTAGGCTTCACCTGTCACTACGCCCTCCCCACTGACAGTTGGAATAACAGAGTGGTACAGTATCTCTGTGTTGCATTACGATGTGCCCTGCGGCATGACCTGTGCCCTAGTATATTGTTGCTGCTGACGCCAACACATTGCGGCACGCCACACCACACCTGCTGTGGGGTGCGGCTGAAGGTAAGGCCGCGGATGTCTGTGGGCACCAGGTTGATGTTTCGGGTGGGCACGGCAATGAAGTTGGGGTTGCCGTTCAGCAGAGCCTGGTCGGTCTCCTGCAGGAGACATGCAAATAAAAGAAGACGCGCACACAAGATTGGTCAGAAAGTCACCACCAACTACAAGGCTGAGGTCCATGCAGAATGCAGACAAAGGCTTTCCAGTAAAACAGGTGATTGATCTGCCAAGCTTACTGCTGGATCAGTAAGCATGCAACTTGATGCCCTGTGCTGATGGTGCACTTGTGCTGCTGTGCAAGCCCATTGGTGTGAGAAGCGCGCCACAGCTCATGATACATATATTTATAAGGAGCTGCATTTACTGCCAACTCCCATTACAAAACAGAGCTGCTGTCATTGTAGCAGCACTCACTGGTGGGCCATCCAGCTCATCCCTGTAGTTGCTGATGGCCAGCACAATCTGTGAAGAAAAGAAACAAAGCCAAGCAGCAGCAGCAGCAGCAGCAGCAGCAGCAGCAGCAGCAGCAGCAGCAGCAGCAGCAGCAGCAGCAGCAGCAGCAGCAGCAGCAGCAATCCAGTTGGCTACTGTTCAGCTCCTGCAGCGCACTGCATATGGGGTGGTATCCTACTGTGACAACACAGGATGCATAACTCACGTCCCAGCACACTAGCATGTCGTCTGCTGCCAAGCTGGCGTTGAGTGCAGTGCCATCCTCTGCTAGCATGGATCCTGCTGTTCATAAGCTCCACACTCCCTGTTCCTCTGCATGCTCCACCCGTCAAACAAACCAGCGTCCTGTGAAGGCCCACCAACAGGCTCACAACAAAAGAGTTTTGCAAGTTACAACCCCTCCAGGCTCATCCAGAAGCACAAACACTGCCCTCACCTCCTGCACGGTCATGTTGTACTCGGGCACGGTCTCATTGCGGCGCTGCCACAGGAAGTGGCGGTCCACGCCAGACTGGTAGCTGGCACTGGTGGCCAGGCCGCTGATGGCGTTGGCGACGCCCGGGTTGCTGACCAGCAGGATGCAGCCCTGCACAGGAGGAGTGGGGGCGAAGAGTGGAACAGCCGCACCACAACGTACCAGCTGCATTAGTGTGTGCCCGCACAACACTCATCCCCTGTAGGTTCATCTTCATACTTAAACTGTTCGTGGCTCTGAATCGAATTCAGAGCAGTAGTAACACAAAAAAAAGCTGTAAACATCCATCTACGCAGGCAGCAGTGTGCCTCACTTCATCCTACTTGCCGGCGGCATTGCCTGCAGCACTGGCGCACCTTGTCTCCGGTGGAACCAATCTCCTCCAGGCTCCACGTTGCCAGCAGGAAGTTGATGTCGTTTGCGTACGGGTCGAACGAGGGCTCACTGGACTTGTTGACCGCGTTGTCGAAGAATGCGCGGAAGCCGCCGATGAGGTCGAGCTTGGGGCAAGGCACGCTGTTGTTGGGACCCAGCACCTGCACACCGCATCATTGCAGGACACACGGAATGCGCAGCAGTGTCACATCACCCCCATCATGTGAACGGAGCTTCAGACTGTCCCTGTGCTGAAAGAGCTGCTCTGCAGCATGCGCCCAGCAGCCATTGCCACAGTACAGCCAGCAGCAACCTATCCCTAATTTTTTATCGATTGTGAATGCAGCACAAATGTCCACATACTTCAGCGCTGGCTGCCACTTCCCAACCAGGTCGCTGTCAGACGCCAGTGTACTGACAGTAGCTATCAGTCTTGCCTGTTCAGTCAGAAGCCGCACCAACGTCGACAAAGTAGCTGCCGCAGGCGTGCCGCTCACCTCTCGCACCATCCGCACATGGCCCTGCTCATCCAGGGCCACCTCCTCGGCCCAAGCCTGCACCTCCGTTGACAAGTTGGCACGCCTGCAGCACAGCGTTACATGACACATCACTCCAGCCACACCCTGCTGAGAAGGGGCGAGTGCTGCTCTGGGTGGCGTGCAGCTGCAGCAAGCAGCAGGCGCTGGCTGCCAAGTACATGCCTGGCATGCGCTCAGCAAGGGTATGTATGGTCACCATCAACTTGGGGCAGTAGGGCCGGTGACAGCGGCAATGCACATGCCCACATAGATGCCAAACGGTCACGTGAGGCGCTTGCATGTATCGTCGTCATACTATTAAAGTTATCAGCTGCTGCATGAGACAGCATGCAGCAGCAGCAGCAGCACTTACTGGCCACCAACCACTTCTCCAGGTGTGAGGGTGGAAGGAAGCCCTTCGCCAAAGGCAGCATATGTGTTGAAGGTGGCCTCCAAGCACTCAGTGTTGGCCAGGAAGTTGAGCACATCCCTGCATGCGCATGAATGAGTGGCAGCAGCAGCAGCAGCAGCAACAGCAGCAGTGGCATGGCTGTTAACCAAACGGCCTGCATTGGAGATCTGCACCTCCTGCGAATGTCTCTGCCTTGCATAAGCTGGACCATTTCATGCAAGTGACAAGAGTCTCTGGATATGATGGATGAAAAGCTGGCACACACTAGCCAGCACCCTTTGCAAAGACTGAAGGCAGTACAATCAGAAGGGAACTGCTGTTTGCAGCTGGTGATCAGTACGATCTTCTGGTGCCACAAACATCTTGGCGTTTAACCAGCAGCAGCAGGAGCCTAAATTGGGTTGCATTGTGAAGGTACGTTGCAGCTGGCTGATGGGCATCTATAAAAACACAGCAGCCAGCGCACCTGTCAAAGAATGGGCCACCAGGAGCGCCAGTCTTTGCAGCAAGGGCAGCTACAGGCATGGCAACAGCAGCAGGAGCAACAGCAGCAGAGACAGTCCGTTTAGTATAAAAGAATAGTCTAGCCTATCCAAAGGGTGAGCAGCACTGCCGCATGCCATCCATTAGGAAGCACTACAGAGTATGCCAGGCTGGCAGCAGCACTGAGTGCATTCCAGTGGGTGCATTTCAGTGAGTGCATTCCAGTGAATGCATTCTAGTGAGTGCATTCCCCTCGGATGTCCATCGGTTCACACGCACAAGGAGCTGCGTGAAGCAGCGGCACAGCATAGCACATTGTATCGAATAGCGTGGTGCTTACCCTCAACTTCAAAGGCCTGAACAGCCGGCACGCGGTAAGGCCCTCCCTGATCGGTGGTGGTCAGGTCGCCAAGACCCAGCAAGCCGTATTGCACGGGAAGCCCCTCGCCGGACACAAACTGTACGTGGGTGGCTAGCAGCATTGCTGCTGCCAGCACAAGCAAACTGCGCTGGAGATGCATGTTGTTAACGTGGCTTTGAAACTGCTCTCACAGTTCGACTCACATTCGCAGAAGATAGCTCTTGTGCACAGCTGCTTTTGTATGCATAAGAAAAAAATGGGGATGTAGGTGTGGCTATGCTTGAGTCAAGTTGATGCCTCGGCGAATCGCGCGTCATCGTGCTCTAGGTTGACGTACGTGCGGACACACGCCTACGCTCCGAGCTGGGGAATCTGGATGCATTCGTCAGCTTCCACTGTCATCGTAAGATTGACATTATATGGTCATAGCCGCATAGCTCTTACGACAGCATCGCCACCGTCAAGGTCAACAGCAGCAACACCGTAACAGCACACGGATTGCGCAAGCTGTTGCCTTCCCTACACGGGGCTGTTAAGATGTGAGTTCCAGGCAGCAAATGCGATAATTCGTTTCCAATATCAGGTGCACGACAACATGCACCAAGACCACACCCTACCAGTTGGTAGCTGTTGCACAGGGTCCAGCGGCCCCCGGCTGGCATGCTCTTAGCCAACACACGCCATCTTCCAACATGAGGGGACCACATTCCACTGAAATGCACGCTACCACAGGTAATGCATTTTCCAGTGTATTGAAAAAGAATTCAGCAAGTGGTTGCATAGCTGATATGCTTGCAGGACAGCTGACTCCGTCAAGTGTGAAGGCCTCCATAGCTGACTCTGTCAACTGTCCTGCAAGCATATCAGCTATGCACCCACTTGCTGAACTCCTTTTGCCCTAGAACTTGCTGTCAACATTAATTCATGCATGCTGGTGACACGCGGTGCAGTGCAAAGGCACCGGCGCAGGGCCATACACAGCAACATACGCAGTCAATGATGCGTGCACGTGATTTGCAGGAATCCAGTGGCTTTATGCGTGCTTGGTCTCCGTCTCTGTTGCTGTGCAGGAAGGGACGCTACCCAAAAATGCACAGCACGGTCCCACACAAATGGCAGGTGGGCGGGCTGCAACTGCCACATACAAGCGTCACATACATGTTGCAGCAAAATGCAAAGTGATTCCACTTGTATTCCTTACTTTACTTTACTTTACACGCTCCACCCATAAGGAGTGGGAACTCCATTCAGGAGCCAACGAGAGGCTCATTGGGGGGCACTATTCCAGTTTGAAGGCAACGCACCCAGCTGAAGACCCTGCACTTGTCATTTTGTCAGTCGAGCTTGGCAATCATCTTGTCCTTCTCCTGATGTCCGCCCGGGCCCCTGCAGACCCCCTGAGCAGCAAGCAGCAGAGGCACACCAGCAGCACTCAGCGGGTGTGTGCAGCGGCGACGCTGCTGTTGCAAGGCCAGCTGCGGCTTCAGACAGGGTTTCTTAGTTGGTCCCCGGCACGCTGCATTGCGCTGCCAACGAGCGGCCGAGAATAGCAGCGTGTCGGCAGGTGCATCAGCTGATGTTGGAGCAGGCACAGCAACAGCAGGGGCAGCAGCGGTGAAGCACCAGCAGCAGCAGCTGCAGCGCCAGCTGGTCCTGACAACGCGCCAAACCCAACAGCCAGCTCTTCTGCAGCGCTTGTGGGAAGCCACCATCAGCAGCCTGCTGCGCAGCAGCTGAAGCTACAGCTGGCGCATCTGCAACATGACGTTGAGGCTCCATCCGACACGGCCTCGTCAGCAGCACAGCAGCAGCAGCAGCAGCAGCCCCATCAAAGGCTAGTGCTGCTGCTGCTGAGGTGATCAATGCAAGGCAGCAGCAGACCTGGCGCTGGTGGGGCCTGCGGCTGCACGACATCGAGTTTGTGGCAAGCTTCCTGCAGCTGATGGGGGCTACTATATTCTGGGTGACTGCCTGATACACGGCAGTGCCAGTGCACAGCAGGCTGACTCCATGTACCAGCATGCAGTCACCAACACATTGGCAGAGGCTGAGCTGCAGCCCACCTGCAATGTGACTGGCAATGGGGCCAGCCGGCGGTCTAGGACTGCTGCCACTCACGCCCAAGGCAGCAGCAGCAGCAGCACCACCAGCAGCACCACCACTGCTGCCGCTGGCCAAGCTCGGCACAGCTGCCACGCCACCTGCTGCAGATGGCCTGCTGCAACTTTAGTGGGTAGCAGCCGCGATGCCACTGCAGTGCAACTTGTGTCCCTTGAGGTAGCCAAGTCGGCGCAGTGCTGGCTCGGATTTGGCGCGCTGGTGCACTGTCTGGGCACGTTTCCGGCACAGCTCTGCACCCACTGCATTGCTCTGCGCTGCCCTGCACTGCTCCGTCGTTCATGTGCCTGCAGGTGCCGTGCATCTTTGGCGCGTCCAGGGCATATCTTGCCGAGGGCGTCAGCAACCAGCGCACATGGGACGGCGTGTACTGGTGAGGGGTGCGGCCTGAGCTTTGGTGCTGCGTCTGACCAGCCCACTGGTGTCAATGGGGACCAACTGTGCTGTTGCGGCCGGGGTGCGCAGCAGCAGGGGAAACATTGGACTGCCTGCCACTGCGTGTGCTGGCGAGAGGCGCGTGCATGCCGTGCGTTGTGAAGCCAGGCCGCCAGGTGCCTGCAAGCAGCGCTGCGTGGCTTTGACCCATCAAGCCAGTGCTCCAACAACAGTGATGACTTTACCTCGGCATGCTGCAAGCTATGGGTGCATTTGTGGGGTGCTCAGCACAGCAGTGATTCTTGCTGCAGCAGGCGCCAGCTGTGTGCCAGTCGCCGTCTCTTTGTTCAGCACTGCTGCCAGCTGAGAGGCAGTCACGACTGATCAGGGGCTCCCGAGGGTTGTGCGCAGACTGCCTTGGCGGCAACCCCATGCGCTGTATGTGCAGAGTTGCGGGGCTCGCAACCACCAGTTGGCGCTTTCGACCATTCAATCAAAAGGTCTGACCAATTCCAGCCAGGTGGCTCGCAGTGGGTCTGTTGTGGGGCGCAGATGAAATATGGCGGGATATTTGTTCGAAACAACCCCTGTTTGGCGGCCAAATTTTTGACCAACCGGTTGAAGCACATCTCCACATTTACGTGAAAACGGAGCCTTGAGCGCCTGCGTTTCCACTTGTGGATGTGATTGCGAGCCCTGCAGAGTTGCACAGTTGTGCCTTTAAATGGAGGCTCCCCTGGAGCAATTACTCCTCGTGTGGTACAAATTGAAGCACATGCCTGCTTCTCCGTCACTGCTGTCTTGCAGGCTGTTCCAGGTTGTCGGAGCTACCTTCTTCATTGCCTCGTCCCTGCTTTTCATGTTTGAGGTGCAGCCAGCCTGGTCGCCCCCCAAGCCCCTGCTGATTGGCTGGCACGCAGGGTTCTGGAATATGATTGGCGCGGTAGGGTTTTGGCTCTCAGGGTTCTTTGGGTTCTGGGCAGTGCCAGCGGCCAAGTATCAGCTGGGTGGGACCGTGCTGAGCACTTTCTGGGGCAGTTATGCATTTCTGATAGGGAGCTATCTGCAGCTGCTGGAGGCTGTAAACAAGCACCCGCAACATCTGTCGCGTTGCTTGAGGACAAAGCACTAACAAGACAATGCAGCCAAGGTGACGCAGGGGCCCACATCCAAAGCATGCGCGTGCTGCATCAGCTGCGTTGTTTATTGCACTGTGTTCGGCAGGACGAGCTGTGCTTGCAATTTTCATATTGCGCTGGAATTTGATTGATTAACTGCGTGCAAATATGCCCGATGGCTGGGTGTCAGAAACACAAATCATGAATATATCTGTCCTTTGCTTTAATAAATATATGTGCCCACACGCAGCTCAGATGTTGTGTGTCAACATCCTCTTACCCATACGGACCAATATAATTCAGGCTTGAACAATGGACATACTTGACCAAGTACTTCATGGATGGGAGACGCTAATTATGGTGCGCAATGTTGTCAGTAATTGCGGTGTGATTGAATGTACACGGTAAGACTCAGGCTGCTGAAGTCAAGAACCATTAATCCTCATGGCCTCATGCATCATAACATGGCAAAGCCTCAGGCTAGATGGAGTGGTTCTAGATGGTTCACCAGTCGATGCACATAACATTGTTTCAGAAGTGGCCGGGTGTAAATGCTGGAAGACAGTGTTTGTTGCGGTCAGATGTCAATAGAGACAGCACGCTAAGGCAGCAGCATAAAAGCAAGCCAGCCAGCAGTGTCACCCGACCCCTGCATGCAAGGCTGCCGCATGCAAGACGTGTGACCTGCTGACCGTGCAGCTGCAGGAACTGAGTCTGGGATGCGAAAGAACACTGCACACTCGGGCCAAACCAGCACTTCCTGCTGCACAGCAGCAGCCAGCGTGCAGCACAACATCATGCATTGACCGCTTGCCAACAGCAGCAGGACGCAGCAGTGGCATTCCAGCTTCTGCTCATCAGCCACTCAACCTGCCATACACAGCATGCACATGGAGCGTGGAAGAGTGACAAGCAGCTCCCTCAATAGTCACGCCAGCAAAGCAACACCTGTGAGCCCGTCATCATGTGAAGCAGAGCAGGATGATGACGGTATGACATCATCAGAAATGGTGATGTAATGACGACCATGTTGTGACGCGGAGCAGCAGGTGGCTGCTAGCAGCTAGCCATCCACATCTGGGATCAGCGTAGTTGGGATGGAGACGAGCAACTGCTGAGCTTGCCATGCCTGCTTCCCGTGCTGCAGCTTGTCACTGCAGATACTTCGCTCGCCGCAGCAGTACCACACACCCAAAGCTACGCCGACACATCGGTTTGTGACTCGCGCCGCTTCAGCAGCGCGGTGAAGGCCTGCACAACGCCACGCTCACTCTGCGCCGTCAGCTGCTTGCTGCGCGCAATGTCAGCCAGCAGCTGCGGCTGCTCGTTCCGCAGACACCGCAGCCCCTCCTCGATGAACACCGGCACGTCCTTTGCTGGCACGCTGTCTGCCAAGCCCTCCTGGATGACGAAGAGGGTGACGACCAGGTCCTGCAGCGGTACTGGCTGCCCTGGCTGCTGCTGCAGGGCTGCTGCGATGCGCTGACTGTACACCTCGTACCTGCGGGGGTTGCACACGAGGAGAGCAGGCAGCAGGCGCGCGTGCCACCAAGCAAGTGCATGCAGGTAGGATGAATGAGCAGGCATGAGGAGTAACGGTTCTTGCGTTACGGACACACCCGAGGGAAACTTGCATAGCAACCACGTGCAGTCGCTCGAGTGCCAACCTCAACCATGCCTCAAAGCGCACGCATCCCAACGCTCAAGGATTTGCAAGCAGCGAAGGTCAGGCAGCACAAGCTCGACTCCAAGAATCTGTGCACCCAGCGATCGCGAGAGCACGCAGCAAACCACACGGCAGTCGACACGCGGTTGCAGGCACGCCTGTGAGTGCTTATGCTGACAACATTTGGGTGGCTGCTGCTGCTGCTGCTGCTGCTGCTGCACCTAGTCATGTGACCCATGCAGGTCGCGCAAATGCGTTCCACCACACGCACTGCGGCTCCATCGGCACAGCACAGGCGAGCACCCGCCACTCCCACCCCAGGCGCACACCGCAGCAAGTCACTCACTTCCTCAGCACGGCATCCTCCTGGTTTGTCGCAAACTTGCGCGCATCCTCGGCCTGCGCCAAGTCCAGCCGTATCTGCGGCGCGAGCTGCTCCAGGGCCTTGGAGTAGGCCCTGCTGCCGATGCGCGTTATGGAGAGCTTGGGGTTCACGCTGAAGGCCACCGGCCCCTGCACGCTGCCGCTGCTGCTTGGCGCTGACATGCTGGGCTCAAGCACGACCTGCGTTGTGGAAGGCGTGGCAAGACGGCAGATAGCTGGTGTATGCAAGAAAGTAACAGAGTACCAGGGGATGGTGCATAGCACATGCCGGCGCTATCTTTCAAGCCAGAGTGTGGAGTTGCACGACTGCAGCAAGATTGTCCAGTCGGCAAGTGTACAACCTGCCTGTTAAGATTGCACGGACAGTACTGCCACGCTTCTCCACTGCTGTCATATGTAGTGCGCCACCACATTGATCCCCAGTTTGTATCAGCAGTGTCATAGCAGCATGTGCGATCATTGCAGGTTGCATCGCCTCCGCCCTGCTGCCTGCAGCACACCTGGCCGTCTGAGATGGAGATGAACTCCTCTACTGTCTCAGTCTTGAGCTCCCCAGGTCCCACACTCAGCGCCATGACAGCAGCCTCGGCAGCCTGCCGCAACAGCAGCAGCAGCAGCAGCAGCAGCAGCAGCAGCAGCGGCGGCGGCGGCGGCGGCGGCGGAGCAGCCACAGCAACAATGGCAGCAAAACAATGCACACATGCAGTGGTGGACCGTGACGTAACATGCTGTAGCGTGCGAGGCCTAAATTTCAGCACCACTACGACAGCTTCAGCAACCTTCCGGCGGCGGCAGCAGCAGCGGCAACAGGCAGCAGCAGCAGCACAACTGTCATTGAGCAGCAGCCAAAAAGCACTCTGACACGCAGCACATCACCTGCCTCCCCTTGCAGGACCAAGCTGCCCGCCGGCTCACTTCAGCCTTCATGCTGTGCACATCAGCATGAACCTCCGGCAGTTTGCACACCCCATCCCGTGCCGTCAGCACTTGTTGCATCTGTGCCTATGGTGTTCGACCCGTCTATCGTAGTGGTGTGCTGGGCCATGCCGTGTCCAGAGCAGCCTTGGCGGCGCCGCCATGACAAACACCACGCACGCCAACGCCAGCAGCCCCCAGACCCACGACGGGCGCCCACGTCTACCCTCTGCCGCATGCCAGTACATGCCGCCCAATGCCCTTCCGTTGCCTGCCGCAGCACGCCCCCCACTCGCGCATGCTGCACATGAAGCTTGACGATCGACAGCTTCTCGTCCAGGCCTCATTGCACCACACCGCAGGCCAGGTGCATACCAGGAGGCAGGTTGTGGACCGCGCAGAGCCGCCCAGCACTCACCCGCTTCTTCTCCAGGACCTGCCGCATCTTTTCCTTCTGCTCCTCGCTGAGCGTAGTGTATCTGCTCATGTCGAGCGCGGCCCTGGTGCCGCTGGCGGGCCGCCCAGGCACCAGCGGCAGCAGCGTCATGCTGCCCCCGCCAAAGCTGGCATGCAGCTTGGCGGCCCTCAGGAACAGCACGGAGAAGAACCTGCGGGCGACAGGCAGGGCCGCACCCCGCACAGCACAGCACAGTGCAGCGGTCACGCCACAGCGTCGGGTAGCTTGGCGATGGTGCGTTGGCGAGCCAGGGTGAACAGCAGGATGCCGCACATGCGTTCAGCGCTGTCCTCTGCACGCCGACGGATTGCCTGCCGTGTCACTGCAGCAGGCACCGTAGCCTCTCGTGGTAAAGCAACGCCTTAACCACGCGTTGACAGACAATACAGCACACGACACCAACAGGTACGCCAGCTTCAACGCGTCCAAGGTTTGCATGGCCATGCAAACACACCGTACAATCATCAACCACAACTTCACACCACGCCTCAGCACAGCCAGCGCCACAACACCCAGTTTGTGTTCATGTAATGTTACATCCTGTGCTTGCCCACACAACCCCCTGCCCTGTGCCACTGCACCAGGCTACCGAAGCAGCACACAGGCCTGATGTGCCGGCAGATGTTGCCTGCTGCCAGTAACATATTCTGCAATCTGGTCCTGAGCCAAAGCTGTTCAGTGCTGCCGGCAAACGGTGCCACAGACCATGTGCGTGCTCCTCATGCAACATGCCTGCTGAGCATGCAGGCACGTTGTTCACCAGCCCTGACACAGCAGCAGCCAGGCCACTCACTGGTAGCACTGCCCCTGCAGCCGTCGTGCAGACACTCGATCACTCGCACGCACGCACCCAGGGTCACTTACTCAGCCCCGCTCACCCTCTGCGCTGCGCCACTGCCCCAGACACAAGCATGCCCTCATAGTCAACCAGCTCCTGCTCAGTCTGTGGGCTCAGGTCCACGTCCTGGCCTGCCTCGTTCTTGATGAGCCCCTCGCGCAGCTTGGCCTGCCCCAGCTCGGCCAGCCCCATCACGAGGCTGTCCCAGGTGTCTGCAGGGCTCAGGGTTGAGGGTTCAGAGCGCAGCGTGGTGTGGAAGGCGTCATGTAGCCGTCACAACAAGTCAAATGACCAGCACACGCTTGGAAGGGATGCAGCTCAGCTCACGCAGCCAGCAGTGAAGATGCTGAAACAGGCATGAGGCAGTGCACATAAGCAAGGAAAGGAGCAGGAGCGCTTTTGACCCCCCGCGCAGCTTGGCCTGGCTGAAAGCTCAGTCAGCGCACCAAACACAGTCGCAGTTGGCTGCAGGGTCAAGTAACAAACGGGATGATGTTACTGTTGCCCGTTGAGCACGCTGTTATATACATGCAGGAAGCTGCGCCTGTATGATCGGCAGTGGTGAGTGGTGCTTGAGGAGCACAAAAAAGACAGCAACGCATGGATCAGCTGCATGTGGTTGCCTGCAGCCACCAAACAAGCATGCATCAACCCTGTTTACTAGACAGCAGTAACAGATCATCCAGCACCACCAGCAGTGCCAGTGCTCCCACCCCTCTCCTCCCCCCACTCACCGAATCAGCAGCAGCAGCAGCAGCAGCTTACACAAATGCATGCCTGCAATCTCGCAAAGTTGCTTGCCAGACACGCCAAACAACTCTCAGCCGAGCGGATTTCGAACCCAAGCAACACCACAGCTCTGTCACAAAGTTGGCCATACTCACTAGACAGCGGCGACAGGTCGTCCAGCACCACCAGCGAGTGGCCGCCCTCGTCCCTCACCCGCTCCCCAGCAGCAGCGGCGGCCATGAGCGTGGCCAGCTTGGTGGCCAGCGGCGCATCGGGCTCGGCAAAGAACACCGCCGTGCTGTCCAGGCAGCCGGCGGCGTCCAAGTCCTGCTCGAGGCACCAACACGACACCAAACGGGGCATGGTTTGCTGCTCGGCG
Organism: Scenedesmus sp. NREL 46B-D3; assembly: GCA_014080715.1. Taxonomy (NCBI): domain Eukaryota; kingdom Viridiplantae; phylum Chlorophyta; class Chlorophyceae; order Sphaeropleales; family Scenedesmaceae; genus Scenedesmus; species Scenedesmus sp. NREL 46B-D3. The sequence goes on from JACERP010000178.1 coordinate 65,412, forward strand.
GGTGCAGGGACAGGGACAAGACAAGTCCTGCACATTGCACAGCTGGCAGTCGAGACATGGTGCTACACATGACAAGGATGTAGGGATGAACACCTGCGGACGATGCAGGCAACGAGTACACGCAGAGCATGCAGTGACTTGGGCAACACATGCAGTAGACAGGCAGCAGGGCAATCACCAACAATCAGCGCAAGCTGAGAACTGCTTGCACACCGGAAACGCTGGCAAACCGTGACCAGAGTGTGACACTCGACCTCCACCGTGAACAAAAGCTTCAATAACATGTGCTCCAGCGCGGAGGGCGCTGGCACGCCAGCGCATTGCATGCCGCTTGTCGTTGCAAACGCATGAGCCTAGGTGCACCGCAGGCGTTCACAAGATTGTCTGACACAAGACACAGGAGGCGGCGAGCACCTTGAGCCTGTGCTCCAGGTCCTTGGAGCTGAGTGTTGTTGAAGCCAGCACGCAGCGCATGTTGCTGCCCATCTGGCAGCCCTGGATGGCGTCCAGTGCCAGCGTGGTTTTGCCGCTGTTGTTGGGGCCGATCACAAGCAGCGACGCGCCACGCCCGAGGGGGGTGAGCGTGTCCAGGCCCTTCACACCTGCGGCCGCCAGAGCAGCAGACGACAATATGCACAAGTCAAGGGTGCAGTGGCAGAAGGTTGGGGGCCTTGCGGCCGCTGCGGCTGCTACGCTGCCCACCAAGCTACAGGCCAGCTCTGCATCTGCCGCGAACGGTGATGTGGTGCTGCTGCTGCTGCTGTCAGCGTCACAATGCACATGGGTGGCACGCCCATACCTCTTCCCGGCGCGACATGACAGCAACAGGCTCTGCCCCTTCCTGCAGACAGGCTCCCACTGTCACCAGCTCCGCGATCCATGTGGCTGGCACACACCCGCACAGCAGCATGCCGACGCACCCCCGCACAGCCCCAAACCTGCAGCAGCCGCTCCCCCCACCTGTGAACAGGCTCTCTGTGATCTGCTCCCTGTTCTTCATCGCCACCTGCTGGTTGATCAGCGGCTTCAGCCGCTCCAGCCCGAGCGCGCTCAGCCCGCTGCCAGCCACGTCAGGCCCGCCCTCCTCCTCCCAGCTCGTCATCATGCCAGCTGGAGCCAGCTGGCCCGACGCCTCGGCGTCCGCCGCCGCCAGTGCTGCCGCTGCGGCCTGCTCGGACGTGTGCTTGGCGATGTGGGTGCGGTTGGCGGGCGTGTCGACCTCTTGGATGGGCTGGCCGATGTAGTTGACCACGGCTCCATACAGGGACTCGCCAGCTGGCGCCTGTGTGGCAAAGGGACAGCACGCAAAACAGAATGATCAGCAGAGCGGCAACACGCTTGGTCAGTGTGAGTACACACAGCAGCTGACAACAAGGGCGGGGGTGGCCGTGTGGGCACAACGTAGGGACAGCAGGCAGAGGGCACTTGCAGAGGGACCTTCTGTGGGTCAACTGGTGCGTGCTTAATCCAGGCAGCAGCCACACCCGCCAATGCATCAACATGTGCCACAGCAGCATATGCCTTGGCAGGCTGAATGCCAGCTTGCTGTGCGCTGCTGCTGCTGCTGCTGCTGCCTCTTGCTGGTGCCTCCTGCTGCTGCTGATAGCCGGCTGCTTTCTGCTATGGTGGCGTGTGGTGCTGTAGGTGCTGCTGCCACACACTAGTATGCTGCCTGCTACTGGCTCTTGCTGCTGCTGCTGCTGCTGCTGCTGCTGCTGCTGCTGTTGCTGCTGCTGCTGCTGCTGCTGCTGCTGCTGCTGCTGCTGCCTCAAGCCCCAGCACCTGCATGAGCTGTCTGCTGCCACTGACGCAGCTGTCCTGCTGCTGCTGCCCTGCCGCCTCCCCTGCTGCTTGACGCTGCTCTGCTGCCCTTTCCTGCTGCCTGCTGCTGCAGCTGCCCTGCTGCCAAATGGAGCTGCCTCGCTGCTGCTCCTGCTCTGCTGCTGCGCATACAGGTGCTGCACACCTGCATGAGTTCATACTCCTTGCGGGTGATGGGCCCCTTGGTGTCATCCAGCACCTGGCAGCAGCGGCACCAGCAGCAGCAGCAGCAGCAGCGGGGCACAGTTGTGAGGGAGCGGGCGATGCACAAGGCAGCACCACGTGTGCGCCGACAGCCCCCTCCTGCTGCTGCTGTGGAAGGAGGGACTCACCGACCTGGCGCGTCTCACTGCTACCTGCAGTACCTACCTGCAGTACATCCGGATCTCCCGGTGGGGCATTGGGCCAATGGCGTTGATGCTATGGCTTGAATGGGTAATATGATGATGATGATGTACATCCAGGTGTACGTGCCCTCCCCACCTCAAGGGCTGAGGCGCTGTCGCCATGCTTGGTGGTGGAGGCGCCACCAGCAACGACTAGCAGGGCAACTGCATGCACGTGCACAGCTTCCTTGCTTCCCAAAGATCCCAGAAAGGATGGTTTTCTGTCCCCTGACCCAGCGTCCTCCTGCCACGCGTTATCACCCTTGTATCAGTGCTGCTGAACCCGCTCTGCTGGTGCTGTGCTCCTAAGGGAGCCGCAGCAGACGGCCTGCCTGCTGCCAGCCGCCCCGCCCCGCGCCGCACCTGCAGGATGCCCCTGACCTTGCACTCCACGCCTTCGCCTGGCTGGATGTTGGCGGCGCCGCCGGCCACGATGGCAAACGCCAGGTTGTCGCTGCGGTGCCACAGCAGGATGCTGCGGGCAGACACACAAGCAGGGGGCGCACTGCTGATTGGGGTGACAGTACACAATGCCACAAGACGGCCGCAGCAGGTCCGTGGTTTGCCAGCAAGAAGGAGTGAGATGGCAGCAAGTTCTCTGACGCAGGGTGCCAGGCTACCTGAGAGGGGTACCCCGTGCAAAGCACCAGGCGCTGCTGGGACATGGGACCCTCCAGCAGTGCAGCTGCCATTGCTGCACAGGCAGGTTGAGTGCCTCCAGCGACCACCTGTATGGATGCGCATGCACGCGTCACACTTGCTGCAGGTGCGCCTGCAGCATTGAGGAAAGCTAGCTCCGCTGCTGCGTACCCTGAGCCGCCGCTCACAAACGCCAGCTTTGTGCCGAGTGGTGCGTCAGGGTTGATCCCCGTCATGATGACCAGGCTATCCTTGCACCACAGCACCTGCGGGCGGGCGCAAACACAGCCGCCCTCACGCACGCCTCCTGAAGATGCGCACTCGACCAACGATGCAACCTATGCTAGAGAGTGGTTGACCACGTCGGCAAACAGCCTGCAGGTTCCCTCCTGCAACACAGCGGCATTGCCGGGCGTTAAAAGCTGCACACTTCTGGCTGGCTGCAGCTGGCAGTGGTGCCAACAGCTGCTTGTGGCAGCCCTGGCAGTGTTGGCTTTCGGACCGTGTGCATGCAGCTTGAAGCTTGTGCATTTGCAATGCTGCAGCTGCTTGGATACAAAGATGCCTCCTGCAAACTTTTGAAGAACACAGACACTGCAGAGGTGCCGGACTGCTGCCACCTCGTGGAGCAACACCAGGCTGCCTTGTGAATGCTGCTGCTATTCCGCCAGCATACATCAGCCGCTGTGTGCACTATTCAGTACACACATCAACGCGGGGCATCAGCACTGTCACACGCATGAGCTGCAGTGCTCACCCTGCCTAGGCTGACTTTGGATTCCAGCTCCCGCAGAGTTGCCAGCTGGTTCGGGGCCATTGTGCGCTGCTTGAAAATGCTCATCTCCTTGTCCCAGTCTGGCTCCTCCTCATCTGACCGTGCTTTTACTACATGTAGTTTACGCCCTGGGCCCTGCTGCTGCTGCTGCTGCTGTTGTTGCTGCCCGCTGCTGCTCCTGCTGCTGCTGTTCAGCCTGGGGCGCTGGTGGCAGCAACGCGCTTGCAGGGCACCTGCCCGTGGCTGCGGCACTATGTTGTGCATCAATGTGCATCGCATCTTGGCTTGCATACGATTGAAAAGCCAATATTCTCAGCTCTTGTCACTGTGGCTCCAAAAGTCCGCCCACAAGCAGAGCAACGAGCAACCCAAATCCCAGCATGCGCTTGAAATGTGAACGGCTAAGTGATTGCCTGTACACCGCCTGGCGTACCTGCGCACTGTCCTGCCACGTCTCACTAGTATCTGTTGTGACAGAACCAGGGTGACACCAAAGAACCTGACGAACAGTGTTCACAGCGTGATCCCTGCTCGATGAAGGTGCGAGTGTTCTGTACGTTCGGGCGTGGCACTGACGTACGTGAAAGGCGGAGCCAAGGTTCCAGCACTTTGTGAGCACATCAGCAGTAGTTCAAACAGTTGGGACTCTGATCATCCTAAAGCACTACCACATAACAGTTGCACAGACCCACGGGCGCTGGCACTCCGAGAGACTCAAGTGCACCAGGCTGGGCCTGTGCGGCAGGCACAGCAATACAGCAGCTTGCTGCATGACCACTCATGTGACGAAAGAGCACCGCAGCTAGCCAGCAGCTAGCAATCAGCGGTGTCAGGACCATGCTGCTGGATTGGTTCATAGCCGTGGGCTGCATAGCAGCGTGCTTTGTGGGCGGATGGCTATTCGTCAGCTCCAGCCTGCTGCAGAACTACGATGACAAGGAGACAGGCGTGCAGGTGAGCAGTGAGCTTGCAGGAAAGCAGGTACAGAATGGTTCAGAAAGCGATGTGGCATGTATACATGTCCAGCAACTTCAAATGCAGGTCAGCAGTTGCATGCGGCAGCTGTCATCTATCAACACAGGTGCCTCATCCCATGGTGATGTCCATTGTGCTGCAGATTCTGTGGTCTTTCACTTTTGCCTTCTCCTGCAACTTGTTGCTGCTGGTCGTCTTTGAAATCCTGGATGTAATAGACAGCAGGTAAGCCTGCAAACAAGCTTGTTACGCAGCTGCAGGGCAGTGGCAGCCCAGCAGAGGCTCTGCCAGACTTGTTGCTGCCGCTTTTCGGCAAGCCCCAACAGTCAGGCACAGCTGAAAGTAAAGAGTCAGCGCATGTCGTTCGCAGGGCTGGTAGTGAGCAGTTGTGCAAGTTCATGGGCACATCGCAGCTGCATCTAGTGGGAGTGGCAGTCACAATCAGCAGATGTGTGCTGGTGTGGTTTCACGAACATGTGTTGTGAACCTGCATGCATGCAGCAGAGTTCTGGCACTTGTACGACTCTGTCCCACTGCTGCTGCTGCTGCTGCTGCCGCTGGCTGTGTTCCTCATGCCCCTGCAGTTTACGCAGCTGGGACTGGCACATCACTGTCTGGGTGCTGCTGCTGCTGCTGGTCGGCATCCTGCCATGGTACCATTGCTACCGCACGTTTGCAAGCAGCGGTGAGCGATGCAGGGCAGCCAACTTGTGGTGAAACGCCAGCAGCTTGTTACGAGTCCGAGGACCGGACAGAGCAGGACAGAACATAACAAGCAGCAGCAGCAGCAGCAGCAGCAGCAGCAGCATGCAGCAGGGTGGGCAGCTATCGTAACAGGCCTTGATGATGAGCGGCAGGGCAGCAAGCTGCTGCTGTGTCTGTTGCGCGCTTGGCAAGCTGATGAGAGCTGTGCTTAGCAGCACTGCCGCATGTAGCCTGCGCTGCTTGCTCCGTATGCTGTCCCACTTTCTGCTGCAACATCGCACATGCCTGTATCGGAGTATGTTGTCATCAGGCATCCCACTGCAACTGCATCCGGTGCAACCGTAACTTGCTTGATCCTTGCCAGCTTCGCTGCATGCCTCAGCAAGATGAGTGAGTCCTGCTTGACGTTGTTGGCTTTAGCCTACCTGTGCGCTTCTGCCACCCGCTGCTTTTCACGGTGCCCTGTTGCCTGCGGTCAGGCACTTTCTGGGCGGCACGTGCTCGGCCGTTGTCATGCGCCTGCTACCTGGCCTTCCTGTACTGCTTTTGGCGCCTGGGCAAGAATTTGGCCCTGGGGGGCAGCTTGTTTAGCTTGGGGCAGGTCTGTGTGGCTGGGCAGCAGGCTGGTCAGCAGGAAAAGTCGAGCACAACATGCCAGGTTGCAGCATCAGGCCAACAAGATCCTGCTAGGGGAGGACGCCCTGCTGAGCACAACGCAGGTGGAGCAGCAGCACAGGCTGGGGATGCGTGTGCCATTGACACTGCATGGCGCTGCGGTTGACTGTTGCGCAGCGCTGCCAGGAGCCTGCAGCTGTGCTTGCGCGCAACCGCCTCCACATCCATCCACGCCTTGTACATAACGCCTTGGCATTGCATTTGTTGGTTTTACTGTTGCTGTTGTGCGGCATCTGCAGGCTATCAGCAGGCTTGGTGTGCTGGGCACATGGATCATATCCATCTTGTCTGGTTACGCTGCCGTGGACTTCCCCTACTCGTACTTAAGCCTGTTCATTCGGCCGGTGGAGGCAGGGGAGATCAGCGCCATGGAGGAGCAGTACAGGCAGGTGAGGGGGCAGGTGAGGGGGGCAGTACAGGCACCTGAGCAGGGAACAGTACAGGCAGGTGAGGGGGGCAGTACAGGCAGGTGAAAGGGGCAGTACAGGCACCTGAGCAGGGAGCAGTACAGGCAGGTGAGGGAGGCAGTACAGGCACCTGAGCAGAGAGCAGTACAGGCAGGTGAGGGGGGCAATACAGGCACCTGAGCAGGAAGCGGTACAGGCAGGTGAGGGGGGCAGTACAGGCACCTGAGCAGTGAGCAGTACAGGCAGGTGAGGGGGGCAGTACAGGCACCTGAGCAGGGAGCAGTACAGGCAGGTGATGGGGCAGTGCCTGCACCTGAGCGGGGAACAGTACAGGCATACGGGGAAGGAACTGTGGATACATGTTTCCTTTCACAATCATTCAACACTGCTGACATGAACAGAGTTGTTAAACACACTCGCAATTGTCCCGCCCTCCCTGCGCCCGGTTGCTCTCCATGCAGGCTCTGGAGGTGTGTGCTGAGAAGAAGAAGCGGATCCTGCTCATCAGCCAGGAGGTGGCCCGCACACCAGCGCACACAGCCAGGCAAGGTGAGCCAGCAGCAGCGCCAGCTGGCTGATGCGGCCCGTCTCAGTAGCTGGTGGGCATCTGCGTGCGGCTTTGGAAACATGTATTGCCAACATGAATGCACACCGCATGCCATTAATAGGACTGGTAGCGGGCGTGATCCCCTGCCCCTGGTGTCACACCTGATGTGATGGCTGCCATAGACGGTGACCGCAGCATCAGCATCAGTAGCATCATCATCATCATCATCATCATCATCATCATCATCATCATCATCATCTTCTTCATCTTCATCTTCATCTTCATCGTCATCATCTTTATCATTATTATCATCATCACTGCCGGCCGGCCTCGTGTACAGTGCGATGCATGTTCCAGCGTGCCTGCCCCTGCAGGTGCCGGGCTGTTTGGTGCGCTGAGCAGCATGATGGGGCTGTCAGGCAGTGCGCCAGGCTCCCCAAGGGAGACGCTGCGCGCCCTCAACACGGAGCTGTCGACCTGGGAGACGCTAGCGCAGGCGCGTGCAGAAGACCACCATCACTGCGGGGACCTTCTGCCTTGGTGTTTGTTACCTGAGTGCTGCTGCTGCTTACCTGCTGCTTGGTCTTGTGGTCCGTGCGGAGGCGCAGCTGCACAACAAAGAGCCAGTTGTTGCATGCATTGGGTTGCCGTGCATGCAACACACCTGCGTGCGTTTGCCTACTCCCCAGTGATTGCTGCACTCCTGCAACCGTTTGTGATGTTGCAGTGTGCATGGCCTGCAACCCTTCGAAGGGTGGATTCCCATGCCTGCTTTTGGCACTTGACGCCTTTCATGCAAAGGCTTGGACGCTTACAGTCTGTCTTTTATCTACACAGCGGCGCGAACCGCACGATGTGAACTGTGACCTCACACACGGCTGCTGTCTGCCGCAGTTGCTGATTGTTTTGCAGGCTTTGCTGCTTGAGCCGTGTGAGCTGCATGCACATCATGTTCTGAGGATGTGGACTTCTGCACGCTGATGTAGCGCTACATGCCCGAGACAGCACGCATCATGTCGCGGGCTGCTACCTGAATCACGCTGCTTTTTGCACCCGTCCATGACCTCTCACGCAGGCCCTTTTGGTTGAACTGCTGGAGCTGAAGGCCCACCATGCCAAGGCGCTGGGCTCGCGCACGCTGCTCGGCCACCTGCGGAACGGCCTGGGCTACGCCATGAGCGGCTACTGCTGCTACAGGGTGCTGACAAGCGCCAAGGCGCTGCTGTTTGGGGAGGACTTCAGCAGCGACCCAGTCAGCAGGTGCGGCTGCCTGGTGGCACGGTCGTCTTTAACACATGGCATGACGGATGCTTCAGTTGAGTCCGACCAGTCCATGACATGATCTGCTGGCGGCACGGGGCTGCTCAGTTGTCAGCGCCAAGCGTTGTTGCCAGAAGAGCTCCTGCAGCGATTCCGTTGTCAGCAGGTACGGGTGATACAGCACACAGCATTCCGTTTGCGTGCATGCCCCCTGGCCGTGTGTATGCGCGCACGTGCATCCTCTACGTGTGAGATTGTTATACTTAAAGTACCGCTGCATTGCTGCACCGCCAACCGCCTGGCACCCCGCAGGTCTTTGGGGTTTGCGCTGCGCCGGCTCTCACATGAGAAGCTAGTCATCGACCCTGTGCTGCTCAACCAGTATGTTACCCTCCTCTTCATCGGCACAATCAGTGCGCTGTCCATACGTGCGTTCCTGAAAAACGCAACGCGGATGTTCTCCACGCTCACGCACGTGCGCGGCTGGTTGGGCTTTGGAGGCTTCGGCAGTGCCAGCTCAGCAGGTGGTGGCGCGGCTGGTGCCGGCAGCGGAACGGGGCGGGGCATGAGTACGCTAGGCAGGGGCAGGCAGAGCAGAGTAGCTGGCGGCACGGGGGCGGCAGCAGGCGGTGTTGGTGCAAACACAGGTGCCAGCTTGGTGCTGATGCTGAGTGAGCTGACAGGGGTGTACTCGATATCGTCGCTGCTGCTGATTCGGCGGAATGTGCCGGTGAAGTACAGGGCCGCAATTGATGGCGTCCTGGGAGGGGAGTTGGAGTTCCAGTACTTCCACAGGTAACGGGGGTGCAGGGTTGGGCTAGGCTGGGGTTGAGCTAGCTGGGTTCAGGATTGGGCTGGGTTCAGTTGGCTGATGTTGCTGCAGACCGCAGCAGTGACCGGTTGTCATCATGTTGGTGCAGACACTGGCAGCATTTGTGTGTTGTGCGACCACAACTGAGCCACTTGGATGCGACTTGGATGTGAGTGGCAGCTGGGCGGATGAAAGTCAGCCACTGATACGTGTCAGATGATAAGTTGCTCGTGTGCTGCAGCCTCTAGTCTTGACTATGGGTTTCCTGTCAGGTCCTAAACGGAGAACTTTCTATTTACTGCACGCCTGCTCTGCCATGTCTGCTTGCCTGCAGATGGTTCAATGGGCTGTTCATTGCCAGTGCCCTAGTGACAGCCATCCTGTACTATGCGCACTACAAGGCGGGGGCTGCCGAGCAGATGGAGTCGTTGCTGCCAACAACGCACAAGACAGCGGCATCAAAAGCATGATGAGTGTCGGTGGAGGAGTTGGCGCTGCGTATGTGTTGTTGGTTGCGACTAGAAAATATCTTGTTGATGCGACTTGTAAGAAACTTGACTGCTGTCACAAGGTGACTGTGTGTCTTGGTGGCGACAAACAGCCTGTAGGCCATGGCCAGCAGCTTTGGGTTGATACTTTGCATCATCACCAAGCACAGCCGACGCCGGGCTCGGTTGTGTGCAGCAATGCATCTGCCGGCAGCACCAGCACAACACCACGGGTTTTTGAACGCTACAAAGACCGTCTTATCCAGCTTGTGCGTACCTAGTGCCCTACGCAACCTCACTGTTACTACCAAGCCCTAGCGCCGGGCATGGGTGCGTACGCATGCCGGTTGTCAGTTCAACTGCAACTTGAATCCCTTGGCTGGAACTTAGGTTTCCAAACTTGAATTGTCATTGCCTTATGATGCCTACCGTGCGATACGAACGGCATAACAGTCACAGATCTCGGTGCATTGTGCGAGGGCCTGTTGCTGGCGGATTTCGCCAGTAAATTTGGTGTAGCTATAACATTGCTCCTGAGTTGTGCGTGGGACGGGTCTGTCAAACTGGTTGTGCTTTCCCGCTGAATTATATCTACGGTGTTCCTTCGTCAACTCCTTGGGTCCCTGTGCTAAGACCAAGAAAAAGCATGCTCTGCAGTAATGCGAGGCGTTCTAGTTGTGCTGGTTCGGGCAGGGCTCAGAAAGCCAGGCAGGCAACAGTGACTGGGGCAGTTCGGGCAACCCGCAGGCACTTTGGCGCACAACTGCTCAGCATTGGTACGCCTTTTCAAGTATAAATCACCTGCGTTCAATCCGTCGCAGAGTATGCGTCCATCTGGCATGGCTTGGCAGCATGCTGACACAGCACTGTCAGTGCTGTCAGTGGAGTTGCTGCGGTGTTTGCGTCAGCTGCTGCATCAGGCTCAGGCAATGTCAACACTGTGTGCAGGTGTTGGTCTGCTGAGTACGGCAGGAGCCAGCTTGGCAGCTGAGCAAGGTGGGTTCAGTGCAGTGTTCAGCCATCTCTGTAGCAGCTGACCATCTGCAAGCCCAGCTGACCTGTGAGCTTCTGCTTTGAAGCATGTCTGCCATGCTGCGATAAGCGCTATCCAGCAACAGAAACCTTTCCGGCATCGATAGGTTTGTGCTGACTGCCGCGGTGTTGCATGTCGCACGGTCGCGTCATCTGCTGTGGCAGGCAGCTGGCTGCGCTGGTTGCACAACACCTGCCATGTTACAGTCACCACTTCACAATGTGCTGGGTAGTCAATGACGCAGGTCAAGATGCACATCAAGCAGCAGCAGCAATCAGTCATTCTTTAGCATCCGCAGTGTGCCTAGCCATTGCATCGGCAAGTCGCTGGTTAATTATGCGCTGCACTACCTGCCCTGCACCTGCTGTGCAGGTGCATTCAGCACATCCAGCAGCAGCAGCAGCAGCAGCAGCAGCAGCAGCAGCAGCAGCAGCAGCAGCAACAATCAGGCACCCACAAGCATTAGCATCGCCCCAATCAACAGCAGTGCCAAGTCGTACATGGACATGCGGGATGATGCAATGGAGTACCAGTGCAAGGTGAGGCCGTTGGTGCTGGTGCTGCCGTTTCAGCCTGGCGAATCTGCACGCAACAGCTGCATGGCGAATCAAGTGTTCCTGTCTTCCAGTGCCTGCCATTTGCTGGGGTTACGCCATCAAACCCTGCACAAGCAGCATCTGCGGTTGGAGCCTGAGCCAATCAGTTGCAAGTGCGTGAGGCTGCAAGCAAACTAGCAGTGATCATACGCACCATGCATCTGACTCGCTCCAACTCTACGCAAGTGTATGCTTACATACAAACTGCTGACAAACGTATACACTTGCTGCTGCTGCTGCTGCTGCTGCTGCTGTGATGCAGGGCGGAATGTGAGTGGTGTTGAAAGCTGAACGTGGCACCGCACATGCAGCCATCGCTACCTGTGCAGATCAGCAAAAGATGGACACATGTGTGAGGCACAGCTCCGCCTCTTACATGCTCAAGTCTGTGTGTGCGATGCACCACTGCAAGCACATGAGGTACCATCATGCTGCAGCTGCTTCCACTGTCGGACCCTGCCATTTCAACATGCTGCCAAGCAGTTCATGGCGCCCCCGCCCCCGCTTTGTTGACCTTGCCTTGCAGGTTTGACTGTGATGGCGATCGCAGGTGTGCGTCTCATGATTAAGACGGTAACCTTTCGTCCAATGCCCCTGCTAGCTGGTCATGCTGCCGGCCCCATGCAAGGTTTTGCAGTGTTGTGCCACCTCTCTGTTGATGTGCCACCTTTCTGTTGAGGTGCCGTCTCTGTTTTGTTCTTTGTGTGCAACATGAGGGGCTGTCCAGCAGATGCTGCATCAATCATGCTTGAATAATGCTCTGCATGTTGCTGCGTGAACTGCAGGGACTTTGCACACAAGCAGGTGAGCAACTTAGCAGCGAACACAACTTGACCAGCTGTCAGCATAGTTTCACAACAGGCGACAAGGCATAGCAGCTTACGAGGTAACTGTTTTTCCTCCCTTTTTGGAAAGCCTCTTCCTGCAGCAGCAGCAGCAGCAGCAGCAGCAGCAGCAGCAGCAGCAGCAGCAGCAGCAGCAGCAGCAGCAGCAGCAGCAGCAGCAGCAGGAGCCTCAGCAGCAGCAACAGCCTCAGCAGCAGCAACAGCGGCACAGCCCCAGCCCCGACCGCATGTTGGGTGGGTCCGGGGCGGCTGTGTCTGCTATGTCTGCTATGTACTGTGAAGCTCAGCATGCAACCCAACTGAACTCTTGCGCCATGCTGGTTCTTGCTTGGCATGCGTCTGCTGCCGCCGCCGTCACCAATGCCGCCGCTGCTGCTGCAGTGGATGGACTGGCTTGAAAGCGGCGGCACCCCCAAGCGCATCCGGGACGGCACGCCGTCCGGGCCACGCAGCTATTGAAGCTGACTGGCAAATCTTTTGCAGTACAATACGATACATACAAAACAGTAGTACGGGACTGAACCTGCCTCAGGCACAAGCCCAACGAGCCGTCGTTCCGCTCATGAGGGTTTGCGACGGTCACGCCACCCCTGAGATGTTGGATGGTGGTGCGTTGGCTTGGGTTGCATCCCTGCTGGGAGAAGCAACGCCATCATGGGTGCTGCTGCTTTTGATATGACTGTGATGGCGGGGCGGATGGCGTTGATGCTATGGCTTGAATGGGTAATATGATGCTGATACCGTCGGTTGTGCGGGCCAGCAATGTGCATTAGACTGCAGAATTCGATGAAAGCAGTGCGTGATGTTGAAGGCCGTGGTGCTGTTGTCAATGTGGTGGTGTTTCACAGCCAAGTGTGCTGGTGCGGCAGTTGACAGGCAGACAGTCATGGGCTGGAAACTGAGGCTGCAAAACGTAACCAATGCTGGCTCTATCCACGCATGTGCACTGATTGGCTAGCATTGACTGCGGCATACCGTAGCCCCTGCTAGTGATTGTAAGCAATTGCATCCTTGGGTTGCCAGGAATTGTACCTGGGCAAGTTGCCAATGAGAACTGCTGACTTGCAATGCGGACACCCTGGGCAACTAACTGTACACCGCTGTGAGGATCAAGAAATTTTGGTGGTTGTGTACGCACGCACAGATGTTGCAGAGTATGCAACCACCTTCAGATGCGTGGTGGGACAAATGCTTCTGCATTGTGTTTGGCATGACCTGCTTCTCTGGGATCCCTTCGGAGTAAGGTAGCTCAACGCATGAACAATGGATCAATGTGACTGATCTTGAAGCTGTGCTGGCCGCCATAGCCTATGGCCCATAGGCTGTGCATTTGAAGTTTGTGAAGCGGAAGTGCTGCACAAGATGTCCTGATCACTGCACGTGATTGTCCTCACCAGTAACCTCTCCACGTGTCTGCAATGCACATGTCGGTCGGCGCCTGCTGCTGACATCCTAATCTTCAATCGCCATTCATTCAAACGGGGGCAGCCAAAACACAAGGCAGGGTTTTGGTTCTTCTTGACAAGGGTTTGGCCAGCAAAAAAAGTGCGTTTAGCCACAAAGAGGCGTGTCAAAGCTTGAGCATTCACATTTGTGTCGTTTGCTATGATGGCGATGGCTTCACGACTTTGTCGCACCAAGAACAACGCCTGTGTGATCTGATGCTGAACAGTATGCAGCTGCTGAAGCACAGGCGCACCCATCATCAGCTTAAAACAGCTGCGCAACACAATCACTTTGCTGTTAGCGCAGCGCAGCCTACTGGCACTCACAAGATGAGTACTGCTGCTGCTGCTGGCCCAACTGATGTTTTTGTCCTGGACTTTGATGGAGTGCTGGTAGATTCAGAGCCAGAGGTACGTTGCAACGGTGAACAACCATGTGTATTGCATGTTCTTCATCGCACCATCAGCGCCAATGTGTGCTGCGTTGTCGTCTCACAGCAGCTGCATTGCTACTGGCTGTAAGGATTGCAAGGCTGCCTAGGCTGCACAATGATTGCACATTTGATCTACACCGCATCACGACGAGTCGGCAGAGGTGCTGCTTGCCATGCCACGCATCTTTACGGCCCGCTGCCACACGTGCCTGCACACTCTCCTGCAGTGCCTGCCGCATGACAGTCTTCTTGCGCCGACCCCACCACCGCCTGCATCTCCCCAACGTGCAGGTCTCTTCCTCAGCATACGCTGCGGCTCGTGACTACTGGCCGCAACGATTCAGCTCAGTGGATGCAGCACAGCAGCAGCAAGTCATGGACGGCTTACGCAGGAGCCGGCCGGTGCTCGTAAGGGGATACGAAAGCATGGTCATGGCACGGATGCTGCTGGAAGACCCTGGCAGCGTGAATGCCATTTTGGCTGATTGGCACCCGCTGCTGCATCATACACTGGAGAGGTGGGCAGGGGGGTGTGCCGGAGGGCTTTGCATTGGGTTCAGGAGCGGGATTTGGTCACTGAAATGACAAATAGTGATGCGCAACCTCATGTGTTACACTTTCCTGCATTCCACTGCTGCACTTTTTCTCTCTGCATGCCTGCATGCGCAGGTGGGGCGAAGACTGGGAGGTGCTGCAGGCGTCTTTTGAGCAGCACCGAGCAACTTGGCTGGCGTCAGACAGGGCTGGCTGGCTGGCACGCAACCAGCCGTATGCAGGCATGGTTGATGCAGTGGCAGCGTGCGAGTACCCCATCTACTTTGCAAGCAGGTGAGCAGCAGCGGGCACTACCGTCGCCAGGATAAGCAGCAGCAGCAACAGGTGCTGTAAGTGATTGGTGCAAAGGAGCCCTGTAATGATGCGCTTTTGACAGCAGCAGCAGCAGCAGCAGCAGCAGCGGCAACAAATGTTGGCAGGTGATGTTGAACCTGTAGGTGTGGTGGGTGCGCGCACCTGCAGGTGCTCTTTTTCCAATGGCACCTTCAACGCCCGCACTTGCACTGTAACCGCTGCAGCAAGGCAGCGCTGTGTGCAGTGACTGACGCAGATGCATTCAGCAGGCCCGACGTGACTCCCTGTTCTTTGCATCTGTCTTGCTGCGGTTGGTGCTGCTGCTGCTGCTGCTGCTGCTGCTGCTGCTGCTGTGATGCTGTCATTTGTAGCAAGGCAGCGCACCGAGTGTCAACGCTGCTGCAAGAGCACTTCAGCATGTCGGACCTGACCCAAGACTCACCACGCTTGTTTGCTTCGCTGCTACCTCCAGAACAGAAGAAGGTAGAAGCTCTTAGGTAAAATTGAGGGGTAACAGGAGAACAGGTAGCGACAACAGCAGCACATGGGCGATGTATTGGCCAAAGCATGCTGAGTGCTGGCAAGCACTTCTGCATGCTGCAGTGTGCATTTTGTTTTCACCATCTGGCAGCTGGTGCAGCCGCAGCAGCCGTCGCACGAGGCAGACTAACAGGCAGAAGCTGCGACATCCTGCTGCGGCCGTCGTCACGCATAAATCCCACCACAAGCGACGGCACTCAGGTGTAGCAGGCTCCTGCCTCTCAACACCTGGTGAACGCCACCTGTTGTTTTGTCACTTTCAATCTGTTGCAGAGCTATTGCAGATCGGCCGGTGTGTCGCGACAGTGGCGCGCGGCTGCACTTTGTGGATGACCGCTTGGACACGCTGCTGGCAGTGCAGCAGGCAGGGCTGCAGGGCTGGAACCTGTACCTGGCTGACTGGTGAGCACGCAGCATCAGACTGCACGTCTTGTGGGTTGGGCTGACAGGGTGGCATGTCATCATGCTGCGCTGTGCAGACGGCCAGCAACATTCCCTGCTGGCTGCAAAGCAGGCTCAGCTACAAAAAGAGACCACTGCATTGCTGGTGATCAGGTGCATTTGCAAGCCGGCAGCAGCGCAGAAGGATACGACTGTGCCCGATCCACGTGTGCTGTTGGCATGAACCCTTTGTCAGCTTACCAGGGACGATAAAAATCTGCAAGTGCGTCAGACTCTAGCTGCAGAGGCGGCAGATGCGTCCCTGTTAGGCTGCTGGGTGCGCCGGGTTTCACAACATGTCGGGCCTGCTGGCGCCATAGCATCAACGCCATAGCATCAAGCTGCTATGGCTTGAATGGGTAATATGATGATGAGCCCTGCTGGCGCCGCCGCTCTCCACCTGTCTGCGCTGCACTGCAGGGGCTACAACACAACAGCGGAGCGCAAGGAGGCACAGGCCACGCCCGGCGTCCGGCTGCTGTCGCGGCCTCAGTTCCTGGAGCTGCTCAAGTGGGGGATGTTGATGGGCGTGGACGACGGCTGCGAGCCGACGCCCGAGGAAGTAGCTGCAGGCGTTTAGGCGCGCCACTTGGCCATTGGTTTTCTGAACCAGCCACGCTGCTTCAACTCTTTGGTTCTGCACAGTGCTGGTTGTTGGGTGACCAACCCAGTCTGGTAACGCACAGCAATCTGGTTGGATCTCACTAGCCTGAGCAATTGTTTGAACATGAGGATGTTGTGTGCAGTGTCAAAGATTGCACCTCAGGGCATCTTGTACAATCTACCGGTACCGGTACCTTCCTGTGTCGTACATAGGGGGTGCCATGCAAGGGCTTTGTGCACAACCGCCACAACAGGTGGGCATGGATCTGTATGAAGAATGCAGCCCCTGTTGTACCAAGGTGTACGCCTACACGCCTGTATCATTCTGAGCGCTCCTGAGAAAGCACTACAACATCTGTGTAAGCCAACGCCAATCCGTACAAACGTTGCTTCTCTGAGCTGTACCACATGTGAGAGGACACGGCACTAGCATGCAGTACACTGGCAGCCCACCCCACCCCCCGCATGTGGTTCATCATCATCATCATATTACCCATTCAAGCCATAGCATCAGCGCCATCGGCCCCGCACCCCACCGGGGCGGAAAGAGGAGGGAGCACTGCTCCAGAATGTTTGCATGCATTGCGCACATCCCAAGACTTGACAAGAAAAGCAGCAATACACGGTGACACCATCAGACATCTTCCAGAACTGCCCCAAATATCATCAGATACAAAACGCAACACCTTGATTGACGAATCAGCCATGGACAAAACGCTGCGCAACTTTTCAGCGCAACCAGGCAGGGATCTGATCTCAGCAAACATTTCATCCCTCTGAGCAGAAGTAGCAGGGCAATCAAACATGAAGTGTGACAAAGACTCAACTTCTGCACCACAACAAGGACATCCTGAAGTGGAGTTAGCTCTGCGACCGCCAAACTGACTAGTACGCTCATGTACACACAGACAACCCATACGAACACGCAACAGCAATTCAATACCACGTGGAATTGCCACTGAACGCAAGTACGGCCTAGGCCTCCTGAAACCCATAGCATCAACATGAGAGGGATGCACATGAGCCACATACCGACTCAGAGTGGAGTGTTCCAACGTTTCACATGCAATCCTTTCAGCATGTAGTGTCTTGACCTGCTTGTTGACATGGCTCTTGCACGCACTGGCTCTGCCTTCCGCGGTCACAACATTCACACCATACTTGCACAGCAGGCTCTGCACATACTTGTGCCACGGTGTCACCGCCACAGCACCACTAGGACGCCTCCATTCAGCTGTAAACACTTGATTTGCATGTGGTTTAAGAGGCACCATACGATGCTGATGCATCAGCATGCCCGACAGCTGCGTGCAGCAACCTCTACCACCCTGCCTTGGTTGCATTGCCAGCAGCAGCGATGCAACCAGCTGGTACAAGTGAATGCGACCAGCTGGTACAAGTCATCTTCACACTGCAGCTGCAATTGTAAGACTCCACAATGGGGACGGGCACCGCAACACTACTCTAATTAAGTGTGCATATGCCACCTTTCCTGCAACCCTGTAAATGCCAGAAGGTGGACTGCTGACCATTACATGCATGCCAATTTTCGTAAAACTCGCCAGCACGTCCCTGTTTTGCCGGGATCATGGAAGTGTGATACCGCCTGATTGCTGGCGACGGCCGTTGGCGCCATCGGGTTGAGACACCGGCGACATCGGGTCTTGAATCTACTTAGACCTCACGTAAACCATTCGCAGCATGGCAGGCATCGCCTGCCCGTCAGTGTAGCGACGTTACGTCTCCTGCCTGCTTGAAACACCGGAACACCAGAAACTCTCCGTATCGGCCATTAGGCAATCCCAAAACGTATCCAAAAAAAACAGTGAATACCTTACATACGCTGATGCAGGTTAGACGTTCCCAGAGTCTGAAATGGCACCTTCATGTCAGGCAGCAGCACTGGTCAGCTGTACAGCATCTCAGCTGAAGACCCGCAAGCACCAGGCTGCACCACACGCTGTCAGATTGGGGTAATGTTAGCGTTTCTAGTATGACTTGGCGTGCCTCCTGCAGATGTTCAGCTCTTCGGCCAATGTCATTTGTTACGATGCAAAAAGGCAGCTTGTGCTGATGGTATCAGCGAGTACCACCGAGCAAAGAGAACTAGTACGTTTCTCTTGATGGGTTTGTTATACTCACTACACCTGGATATCAGTGCTGGAGCCGGCGAGTGGGCAACGGCCTCTGATTAAGGCAAGCAGCTGCGGGCGCTCAGCGGCATGATCGCATGTGCAGATGCACAAAAACTGCTAGACAAGGTACGGTTAGCTGAGTGCAAGAGCCGGCGCTCCAGATCTCTGTGTTACCGAAGGAGTCAGGGATATGACTGTTGGTGCAGCAACAGGTGCATCAGCCAGCACGTCCTGTCCATGCATAGTGTTCAGACTCACCTGGTGCTGAAGATAGATGGAAGGAATAGCTGCTAACGCTGCAGCAGCAGCAGCAGCAGCAGCAGCAGCATTAGTGCTGCGCTCAAGGGCTGCAGGCCACAGCAGTAGACCGCTGTGCATACATGAGGTAGGTGCCCTGAGTACAGGGAGTGCTCGCCAGTCAAATGCAGCAGCAGCTACGGTAACCAGGTAATCAAGGTATCGACCCATCCATCTCGTTCCTGTATGTTCACAAGCTCCAACGCCTACGAAATGCAGCACACCAAGCCGACTGCTGCACCAAGCGCGCTCCTCTAGGTACGTGCACTGGTTGTGCTTGGAGCTGTCAGCAGCAGCAGCAGCAGCAGCAGCAGCTGGTGACATCTTTAGTGCAATTGACAGAGCAACAGAATGTGCATACAATGCATAGGCAGAATACCCAACAACCCTGTCCGGATTTTGCTGCTGGAGCTGTGGTGTGGGTGCTGCTCCTGTAAAGCACCATGTTGTGACCGAGGTTTGAAGCCCAGAATTGACCCAGCTGGTGCTGAAGATAGTTTAAAGGAATAGCTGCTGATGCTGCACCAGCAGCAGCAGCAGTAGCAGTGCTGCGCTCAAGGGTTGCAGGCCACAGCAGCAGATTACTGTGCATACACGAGGTAGGTGCCCTGAGTACAGGCAGTGCTTGCCAGTCAAATGCAGCAGCAGCTACGGTAACCAGGTTATGAAGGCATCAACCCATGCATTTTGTTTCTGTCTGCCCAGAAGCGCCAACTGCCTGCGAAGTGCAGCACACCAAGCTGACTGCTGCACCAAGCGCGCTTCTCCGTGTACGTGCAATGGTTGTGCTTGGAGCTGTGCTGGGCTGCAAACCTTGATGCAAACAGCAGTCACAACATGGTGCTTTGACAGGAGCAGCACCCACACCACAGCTCCAGCAGCAAACTTGGACAGGGATGTTGGGTGTTCTGCCTATGCATTGTATGCACATTCTGTTGCTCTGTCAATTGCAGTACAGACATTCACCAGCTGCTGCTACTGCTGCTGCTGCTGCCGCTGGCATGGCGTACATGCGGGAGGTCCATGCCGCAGGTAGCAGGTGCGCACCTGCATGCGATCAAGTGCAGCAGGAGTGGCAGAAGTTACATCATTGGTGGGTGTCAGGCAGTAGAGAGGGCACTGAAAGCATTCACCAAAGCTATGGTTTCATTGACAAAACAGTAATCACTGCTAATGCCTGGGAGCTGGTCAAGTGTCTCTCGCCTGAGGCAAGCTGCTGTTACTATGCATGCACAATGAGAGTTGCTCGCAATTGCATTGGGAGCACTGCCATGCCGATGCAGCCGTGCATGACTTCCGGGTGCTGCAGTGTGTTAGGACGGTGCATCACAAGGCAACAATTTGAAAATGTAAAAGCTTGCTTTGGTATGATTTGAGTGTCACTGCTGCTGTGTGTTGTCTGCTACACAGGTGGAGGGCTGCTACAGGTTCAACCCAGGTTCTGTCTACATAAGGCCACCTTCAAGCATCCGCATGGCGTTGTGAAGAAGCGTGAAACCTGTGCAGATGACTGGACTGTTGTGGCTGCTGTTCACCTGTCATCACATGCTCATCATCATCATATTACCCATCCAAGCCATAGCATCAGCGCCATCGGCCCCGCTGTCGTCACATGATGACTTGCATGTACCTTCTGCTGCTATGGGGTGGCCAGAGCTCTGTGCAAGCTTTGCACGTGCTCAAATCAGCAGTTGTACAGCTGTGTATGATCTTGTAGCTGGTGTGTCTGGCTGTACAACTTGACAATAGCATGTAGGGGTAAATAAACAACAGACACCGTGCATGATGCAATGCACTGTGCAAATGTGTCAGCTGATGCTAGGCTAGCCTGCTATGTGCTGCTGGGTACAGGTGCCACTGTGCAGTGCACTAATGGAGTTTGGAATACTCTGCTTTTGGCAGAGCCAGCTTGTAAGTTGGATCGTTGTGTTCGGCTGGAACATGGTTTGCTGCAGTACTGCCAGCACTCCAGCTCTTGGAGGCTGAGTTCTCACTGCACTAGGAATGATGAACAATGCAAGCAGCAGCAGTGAATTGCCAATAGCCCACATTTGGTGCGTAGAACAGAAGAAACCGATGAGCTACGTGTTGTTCATCGGATCTGATTGCGCACGCCGCGCCATCGAGCTACGTGGATTTCCGTGGACTGCTACGTGCCGGTGGCAAACCACATCGCGGCTATTGCATCTACGTGACCGTCGCTTGCGATGACGGCAGCAGATGGAGAAACCACCCCCCAAACCAGGGACGCAGCACGCACAGGCAAGCAGCAGACACGGCTGCGCAAAAGTGGAAAAGGTTTCCAGCACGGCCGTTGCGAACAACGTGACGCACTACCAGCCACCATACAGCTATGCAACCAAGTGCTGAGCATGTGTACCTGTGATGGCTGGTACTAGCTGCCATGAGTGCTGCAACACCGGCCCTGCAAGCACCACTGCTGAGCCGCGCACATCGCTATGCCGTGCAGTGCCGGAATCTGCACATAGCACTCCTAAAAGAATACAGATGGCAGCTTACACACGCATATCACACATTGGCCATGTTATTCTTGGCAACCCTGCACTGTACAACCTGTCTGCAGCACCACACCCTGGCTGGACATTGCCACGTCCAGCTGCTGGCATTTGTGCACGTCTGCCGTGGCCGGCTCTCTGCCACACATGTTGAAGGCGGGGCTGTGAGCGACCGCACCAACTCCGCATCAGCAACGCATGATGTCCTGGACTGCGTTCCAGCCTGAAGTCTTCAATATCACCAGGACGCCACAACCATCCTATGCCAAGTCCCACGCCCAACACGGCCGGCTCATGCCAGCCGAGCGCCGCCATACTTTACAAATTTTGATGTGCGTCAGCCAAACATGCTGTCCCAGTCGGAGCCCCGACCTGGGGGTGGCGGCATGATGTCGGGGTCTATGTCAGGGTTCAGCGGCGGCCTGGGCCCTGAACCGCGGCCCATGCCAGGGCGGGGCCGCTGGAAGTCCTCAGGCCGCCAGCCCTCGAGTCCCTCAGGGCCTGCACAGGCGCCAGCGGCAGCAGCAGCAGCAGCAGCAGCAGCAGCAGCAGCAGCAGCAGCAGCAGCAGCAGCAGCAGCAGCAAGCCTCCAGTGACATTGGCACGGTGGTGCAGACCATCGCGGGAGGGAGAATGCATGTGAAGTGGCTCAGCTGCATGCGAGGACGGCGTTCGTCATGGTGCAGCGGGCGCGAGCGGGCGCTGTGCAGTGCCGTGCTTGCAGACCTCCAGGCTGCCGGCAAGACCGCTTGCAGCCTGAACACCCAAACACCGGCAGGCAACACTGCTGTGGTTTGATGCAAGCTGGTTTGTGGTGCTGGTGAAAAGAGGCGTTCAGACGCTGGGAGGCCGCACATTGCGCAAGCAGCCCCTTGAGGAGTGCTGCCGGTGCACAGCTGTTGGTGCAGCGTGCGGGACTGGCGCCACTCACTGATGGGGTCCCAGCGCATGCCGCCGGGCCCTCCAGGCATTCCCCCCAAGCCGCCCCTGCCCGGCATGCGGTCGGGGTGTCGCATCCTGCGAGAAGCAAAGGCCGGAATTGAAAAAGGCAACAGACAGCAAATGCCCGTCAACTCAGCGCAACAGCAGCAGGAGAAAAGCTAGGCTAGTGGTTCTTGCGAGCATCAAGAGAGCAGACGGACAAACTGCAGCATGCCCAGCAGCACGGAAAGGGCTGCTACAGATGGACCAGCCGCATGAGCCACAATCGGGGCCCAGATGCATGCCGCCTCCAGCAGGCCACTCTGAGAGGCCTACGACGCTGCTGGGCAAGGCATGTGCTTGAGAGGTGCCAGACTGCCGTCAACGCTGGATCATTATCGCTGCTGATGCCGTGCTGGCATGCGATCGCTGCTGCTGCTGCTGCTGCTGCGAGGAGAGGGGGCCACTGCTGCGCCGCCTGCTGCCGCCCAGCAGCGCACCTATCGGCAAAGAAGGGGTGGCCAGGGCCCACATGCATGCCACCACCGCCTGGCCCCGTCACGGGAGGCCCGCCGGGCAGCACGCCGCCCCCTGGGCCGCCGCCCAGCACAGGCATGATGTCATCATGGCCTGAACACCAGCAGCAGCAGCAGCAGCAGCAGCAGCGGCAGCACGGCAGCGTGCTTGGCAGCAGCAGGGAGACACGGCCATCCAGCACCTTTGCACATGCACTTTGGCACGGCCAGCAGCGGCGCGAGAGACGCATGCACACACAGGGAGCCACGGCAGCTGCGCAATCCGGGACAAGCTGGCGAAGCTGCAGCTGCAGCACCCCACCACAAGCGAAGGCATGGGTGTGCACATCCACACTGCTGGCATCTCCTGCACAGCCACCAGCGACTGACAATATGCTGGCTCACCTCGCCCGCATGAGGCACGCCTTGCTAGGCCATGATGGTGGGCTGCCTGCTTGGGCGGCACTGCCACTACAGCCAAATCACCCTGCTGCTAGTGTGCGTGCCAGCACTCAAAACACACACGCAGAGCAGCCCGGATGCTCACCAATGCGCATGGGCCTCCTCAGCGGTCCAATCCTCAGGGGATCATCATCAGGGTCAGGCTCCCGCTGCTGCTGCTGCTGCTGCTGCTGCTGCTGCTGCTCAGCACGCCTGGACCCTGACGCTGCTGCTGCTGCTGCCTCCTGGGTCTTCTGCTTCTTCTGGCTGCTGCTGCCGTCACTGCCGCCTGCCGCACCAACCAGCTGCGATAGTGCAGACGCAACTGTGGCTGCTAGCTGATCCAAGTTCTTGTAGGCTTTGGTGCGGCTGCCGCTTCCGGCGCTGCTAGCTGCTGCTGCTGCTCCCTCTCCCTCAGGCGCACCACTGCTGCTGCTGCTGCCCACGACATGGTCGCCCAGAGCCAGCTCCAGCACTTTGGGCTCTGCTGAAGCTTTGTCCGTAGCCAACGTAGTTAGTAAAACATCACCAAGCACAAGCGCTTTGACCAGCAGCTTGATGATGCCGCTGCCTGGTGAGGCTGCTGCTGCTGCTGTTGAGCCACCTGCCTCCTCGTCTGACAGGTAGGCGAACGTGTACTGCTCGCTGCTGCTGTTCCAGCCAGATATGCTGGCGTCTGGTGCATCTTCTGAGAGGCCTGTGCATCCGGTGACAGCAGCAGAGCAGCAGCACCAGCAGCGGTTGCATGCTAGAACCGCATCAGCAGCGTCTCAGCACGTCTCAATCACATGCATTGCCCTGAAGACGCCAAGCGTTGTCCGATGCTGTGGGCTTACACCCCGCCCCATCTGATCTGCAAGCAGAAAGCCCACCTTCAAGCTGTGCCTGTTCTCCGACAGCAACCAGACGATAGCCACTGCTGAGCACAGCAGCATGCACTGCAAAGGCCAGGCGGTCTTGGGGACTCCTGTACAGCACATGCAGTCCTCAGCAAGGAGCTAGCAGACTCAAGGAGGGTGTACGCAAACGCCAAGATGCTCCAGCTAGTCAACATGCGCACCTGAAAGCCGGAGCAGCGGCACGGACAACTGCCAACACTGCAGCAGCACTGGCCATGAGGACGGCTCGCCCAAGCACCAGCTGCCGCTGGCGAACAGCAATAGGTTTTTTAAGCAAGCTTATGAAAGGCCGGGGTGCTATGTGACGAAGTGAGGGCGTGTAAACTGTCTTTACGAGATGAACTGGTGACACTGCAGAGTGCATGCAGGGTATCTGCTGGTGCATGTGCTGATGACGGCAAAACGAACTGTAAACAGTTCTGGAGAACGTATTATCAACAAGCATGCTCTGTGGGTGACCAGGGTGCAGGCGAGACAGCGACACTGTAACCCGAAGCTGCTGACGGAGCTTTCGTACTCGTTGATTCCTTGATCGTGCTCATGGAATTACATGTAACTGCAGCACTTTGCACAGCCTCTGCCCGCGCCCTAATGTTCAGACTGCTTTGCAAGCTGTGAGCTAGTTGCTGCTGTCGATCTGAGCACGATGCACGCAGTGTACCCCGCCAGCAACGTGGCTTTACTTTGACTTCCGAGCTGCCGAAGCTGGTGCTGGGAGGTCTGATTTTGCTTGGTGGCCAGCAGCTAGTGCTGCTGCTCAGCCAGCAGCTGAAGACAGTGGAAGCAGCACAGCAGCTCTGGCAGGATGTCAACCGTCTACAACACGGAGCCCCCAACCAAGGGCAAGGTGGGCCAGCAGCATGCCACAGCAGCGCTGCAGCATCCGGCTATTCTGCTCACAACTGCAGAGCGATTGCTGCAGCGCCAGCAGTTTCGTAGACTGCATGCACCTTACTGTATTCCCTCTGACAACTGGTGATTGGACAGGTGTCGATAAAGACTACAATTGGCGACTTGGACATCGAACTGTGGCCTAAAGAGGCCCCTAAGGTGTGCTGTGCCTCAAGATGTGTAGTAAATTGCAAAACACAGCAGTAGGCCTACAGCGGCAACAGCTATCGGTGGTGACTGTACTCTGCTGCTGTTTGCAGTTGGGTTGCTGCGATTGGGTTGCTGTGAGCATCGTATTGCCACTGTTATTGGATCTGCGGACAGCAACAGCAGCAGCAAGCAGCAGAGCCAGCAACTGCAGCATATCGGCCACCGCTTTCCCTGTAGCAGCCTGGACTGCCAGTGCGTACGCCACACACTCCGCAGTACTAGAACACCCGCAGCGTGCATATGCTCATGCGCGGGTCCACATGCATGCAGCTGTGCCTTGAGGCCTGCTGCGATGATCGCGCCTTGCAGGAAAAACAGTGCACCAACAGCACAACGTGTCGATGCACGGTGATGCTGCTTTTGCAGGCAGTGCGCAACTTTGTGCAGCTGTGCCTGGAGGGCTATTACGATGGCTGCGCCTTCCACAGGGTCATCAAGGACTTCATGGCACAAACTGGAGACCCCACTAATACCGGAGACAGTGAGTGCTGCTGCTGCTGCTGCTGCTGCTGCTGCTGCTGCGCATTGCTGTAGTCGTGTATAGGTATACAAGGAGGTGGCACCACAGGTGGCACCACAGGTGTCAATGCTAGTTGTGCCTTCTGGCCCTGCGTGGCGGCAGCCGGGAGTGTTCAGGTGATGGCCAGGTCTGAAACAACTCTACTGCTCTGCTCACATCCAAGATTAATACGCACTTTGCAACTGCATGTGCACTTGGTGCTGCAGCGAGCGACTCCATCTACGGTGCGCCTTTCAAGGACGAGTTTCACAGCCGGCTGCGCTTCAGCCACCGGGGGCTGCTGGCGTGCGCCAATCGCAACGAGCCGCACACCAACGGCAGCCAGTTCTTCATAACCTTGGACAAGTGAGTGTGGTCTCTCACAGCTTCAGCTGGAGCTTTTTTTGGCTTGGAGAAGATGATGCAGTGTTCTGGGACATTACCGTGCGGGTGGCGAGGAAATCTTCAGCACCGTGGACAAGTGAGGTAGCTCGTGGCTCTACATTAGGACTGACTAGACCGTGGGCGAAGCCCAGCCGCCAAGAGCGCTGAGTGGTTGGCCCTGGTTCAGCACCATCATCTTTGCGCGTGCTGCTGCTCCCCACGTTGCTGCTAGCGCTGCCGTTTGGCCTGTTGCCACCTTGGATCCTGGCGATCCACCTCATGCCTTCATCTGTAAGTCATCATGCGCCTGACCTCATGCCTTGACCTGGATTCTGCCGCTGCTGCTGCTGCTGCTGCCAACGTGCCTGCCAGGTGCGAGTGGCTGGACAAGAAGAACACCATCTTTGGCAAGATTGTGGGCGACACTGTGTACAACATGCTGCGGTTGAACGAGCTTGAGGTGCGCGCACGCGGCGGCAGGCGCTGAGCGCTGGGTGGTGTGCTGCTGTGCCGTGCCGGACTTCAGGTGGACGAGGAGACTGCCATATGAGGAGACTGTGGCTGATCTCCTAAACGTCAGAGTGCTTGCACTCAACCAAGTATTTGCCCTGAGCTGCTGCCGTTGCCGCCGCCTCTGCTGCTCCAAGCTTGGTCTGTGGTTCGCTCTACGCGTGTCATCATGACGTCACGTTGTAACGTGTGTGGATGAACAGATAGCCAGGCATGCCAAGTGCCTGTCATCACATCATGGAAGTGCTGTTCCCGACCAGACACATATGGTGCTGGTGCTGTGCATGCACAGATCGACGAGGAGACTGACAGGCCGACCGACCCGCCCGTCATCACCGGCGTGGAGGTGCTGTGGAACCCCTTTGAGGACATCGTGCCCCGCACAACAGCAGCAGAGCGCCGCGCACAGGAGCAGTTCAAGTGAGCAATACATTGTTTCGCTTTTGGGCTTCTTTGCAATGCAAGGAACGAGCGTGAAAACGGATTCAGGGTGGCTGTGTCCAGTTGGACAAACAAGTTCTTGGGATCTCTGCAAGATCAGATTGTTGAGATCAGATCAGATCAGATCAGATCAGATTGATTTGGCTGCAAGATCAGGTGCAGTAGCTCACACAGAGTCATGTGCGACATAGCTGGAGCCTCTGTCGTCATGTTGCGGTCACCGAAGGTTTGCAATGTGTGCGCCAGCACCGCCACAACTGCCTCTCGCCTTGTGCTTGCAGGAAAGCCGCCGAGGTGCGCAAGGCGCGCAAGGGCCAGAAGCGCAACCTGGCGCTGCTCAGCTTCGGCGAGGACGCAGAGCAGGAGGAGGCGGCAGCAGCGCCAGCAAAGTTCAAGTGGGTGTTGGGCTGTGGAGGCTTGGCGTGTCGTCACTGACGGGGCCGGTGTCTGCGAGCACATGCAGCCGCATGCATTCTGCAAGCATGTTCAGGCGCATGCTTGCTGCATGGGACTGGACTCTTGTCTGCGCATGTGTCACCTGCCAGGATGTGTACACCGGTGCGGTGCGCCACGCGCGCCTGCTGCCAGCACGCAGGCATGCCTGAGCCCGCACTCCGTCACTGACACACGCCGGCGCTTGTTCGGAGCAGGCGCCAGGTGCCTGGCACGACCTCGATGGCGGCCGCTCGCATGCACCAACAGCACAGCACCACGCGCCGCGCTCGCCGATGGCGCCGCTGACCAGCAGGCGGCCACGCACCAAGCCCCTCAGCTCGCGCTGCGTGCGCGGCTGCGTGTCTCACCTGCCTCGCCGCCTGCAGGTCGGCTCATGAGGTGCTGCGGGGCCAGGACACGTCACTGCTGGCGCCCGAGGAGACGCCGGAAGAGGTGCTGAGGGAGCGGCAGGACCGCGCTGCGGCAGTCAGCGCCGTGCAGGACAAGCTGCGGGCAGGGGCAGCAGGTGTGTCGGCAGCCCCTGGTCGCATGCGTACGAGTGTGCATGTGTATGTTGGTCAGGGGACCGGCAGCTGGCACAGAATGGCAGATGTGCCGTGTATGACTGCTGGTCGTGTGTATGGGGAAGAGGTGGGTGCCGGGGTGAGCGTGCATGTTGTGCTGCCCGCTTGGCGTCAACTGCTTGCTTGCGCCGCAGGAGCCGAGCGTGGACCCGATGACAGTGACGGCGATGATGGCGGCAGCAGCAGCGACGGGGACGCGGCAGCACGCAAAGCCGCACGCAAGGGCACCTCTGGCGCGTCAGCGACAGTTGCCGAGCGTGTCAGGGCAGCGGCAGACAAAGCAAACAGTGCGAGAGCAGCCCGGGAAGCAGCAGCAGCAGCAGCTGGTGATGTCGATCGCAGCAGAGGCCGCAGCAGAAGTCGCAGCCGCAGCAGGAGCAGGAGCCGAGGCAGGGATGAGAAGGGTGGGAGTATTGGTGCAGCAGCAGCAGCAGCAGCAGCAGTCAGCAAGCCTGCCAGCAAGGAGGATGAGTTGTATCAGATGAAGCAGAAGCAGGGGCCCGGCAGGTGCGGCGGCTGGTTGAGAAGGCATGTGTATGAGTGGCGTGGATTCATGCATCTCCAACACTCTCTAGCCGGCACTCACCTGTGTCAGCTGTCCTGCCTGGCCCCACCTGTACTGCCTGGCCTTGCTTGCACCGCCTCAGCTGTACCGCCTGGCCGTCAGTGTGCATGTGTGAGATGCTGTCGCACTCTGAGGGTGGGCTGCGCAGCCTCGCCTGTCCGTGCTGTGTGCTGCATTGGTCCTTGTCCACGTCGACCAAGCTGTAGTGTGTTGCGTATTCTGCCGTGCAGGGTGCGTGTCACCGATGCTGTTGCTGATGGGGAGCTGCTGAAGGCCTTTGAGCTCAGCAGGCAAAAGTACAAGACACGCAAGGAGCAGGTACGCAACAATGCGTGCAACAAGGCTGGCAGGGACCAGAGCTGATTGATGATGCCAACATGTCCTTGTGGGGCATATGACTTGCTGGTGCATCTAACTTGCTGGTGCATCTGAGCTGAAGCGATGGTGATGTACTAGCACTGAACAGTGTCATGCTGAGGATCGAGTAGCCAGCTGCACTGGCAAGTTTCAGTTGTTATGCTCTGCTCAATGTGGTTCGGTTGTGCCACAGCCTTTCAGTGCTGTTGCGCTGCATCCTGTGCTGTGTGCAGGTCGGCAGTCGTCAGAAAGACACCATGGCGCGGCTGGCTGCATTCACAAGCAAGCTGCGCACGTCAGGGCAGCAGCAGAAGCAGCAGCAGCAGCAGCAGAAGCAGCCTGGGGCACTGGAGCAGCAGGACGCCGCAGCAGCTGATGAAAAGAAGCAGCAGCAGGACAGCACACCACCTGCTGAAGGCAGCAAGGCGGCAGCAGGTGACGAGGCATATGATGGCAAGGTGAGTGGGCTGGTCAAAGCAGCTGAGGTGGGGCTCGAGTGGACCGCTTTGCTGTTGGTCGGGATGCGGCACGTGCGCCTTTGCTACTCAGCTTGGTCCGACTGCTCACTGTGGATTGTGCACCCAGGCCCGTGCAGCCAGGTGCAAAGCTACTTGTTGCCTACCTGTCGAGCTGCCTGTGCAGATGCCGGCGACATCGCTGGCAGCCTGCCTGTCGTCCCCTGCTGAAGCGCTGGCGCTGATTTGCATGCAAGCCATCTGCCTGAAGGCCTGCTGATGCTGATGCTGCTGCTGCTGCTGTTGCGCAATCTTGCATGGAACATGCGCTGCCTCCAGGTTCGTGAGGACATTGATCACCGGGCGTACATGCCTGCAGCTTGGCGTGTGGACGCCTACCTCAACGAAGTGGAAGGGGAGACGATGATGACCTGGCAAGCTTGCGTCAGCACAAGTGAGTGTTGCCTGTCGTGTGTTAGCTGCAGGCATGTTACGGCATTCCTGTCGGCTTGGCGCAAACGCCAACCAAAGGGAATGGGGAGCATGATGATGACCTGGACAGCCTACAGTAGCACCTGCGGCAGCCTTTGGGGGCAGCGAGCGTCTGTGCCAACGTCTGCGGGCGCCACATGCTGTTGCATCATGACGGGGTTCTGCTCAAAACCACTGTGCAGGTGTTTGTTGTCTCTCCTCCTTCTGCTGCCGAACGAGCTGTGTTGGGCGGGGCTGCGGCAGCCAAGCAAGCACGCTGCTGCGCCGCCGTGGCTGCTGGTGTTGCAGGCTGGAGTTTGCGCGTGCCCCCGGGGACGCCATGGCGCGCAGCGACAACCTGGACGACTACATCGTGCACGACCCGCTGCTCGAAAGCGCCAAGGGCAAGTTCAGCAGGGCAGCGCAGCGGGAGAAGAAGAAGCAGACCAACTGGGCAGGCAGGGGCCAAGGGTGAACCCAAGCCGTAACGTGGTGATGGACGTGCTGTTAGGCTGAAGATTCAGCACGATAGTGCCTGTAAAACAATGGCATGCAGACAGGATGCGTTGGTGCTTCATGCAGCAGGTCATGTATGCGCACAGCTGTAAGCGGTGGCTGCTGTGGCAGCTGCTGCGGTGCAGCAGAGTGGCATCATCATGTTGAGTGGTCAACTTTATGCAGTGCTGAGCTTATGGCAGGCTCTCGCAAAAAAACTCTCTACTGCCGACCAATCAAGCTTACTGGAGCACCCTCACCGCACTGCTGATGCCCATTGCGAGTGCTGCATGTGCTGCAATGTATGGCTGCCATATGTGCCTTTCAGCAGCCCTTCATGCATGACCCCTCAGCCCTTCTTTGGTCGCCTGTCACTCTCAATCATACCGTCGATACTAAAGCTTGTCAAGGCGGCAGGCCTTTCATGCGGTGTGCTGATTGCTGTTGCCAGCAATCTGCGTGCATGTGCACTGATGGGTATGGCTAGCAGCAGCAGTAGTCAAGTGTACTGCTGGGGTGCATTTGAGGATGGCGTGTTGGCCAGGTGCATATGTGGCACTACAGTGCACCACAGAGGAGAAGTGCTAGCACTCCCTTGCCGTTTGAGCGAGTGACGGATGTCACTGCCATGTTTGGCGCTTGCAGTTCCAGTTGTGCAGTACCTGCTGCTGCCGTGTGTTGTGCTGGGGTAGCAGCTAAATGGCCGGTTGAGCACAGGGTCTACGGAGCGCAACACTGTCACCTTGCCATGAAGGGCTTGTGAGAGGACACGGCACTAGCATGCAGTACACTGGCAGCCCACCCAACCCCCCACATGACAGTGAATGACTGCTGCTGCTCATGCATTCAACGCGGACCACCCACTGTGAACGATGCTGGCGCCACTGATGACATGTAGAAAGCAGCTGTCCAGATCCAGGAGCTTCAGGGGCACCAACCCTTCTGCATCCAGGAAGCATCAGGTAAAGGGCTGCGCACGCACGCACTTGAAATCGCTTGTGTGCATAAGCACATTTCTGCTGTAAAGCATGCTTGACGGGCATGCCATCATCATCATCATCATCATCATCATCATCATATATTATTACCCATTCAAGCCATAGCATCAGCGCCATCGGCCCCGGGCATGCCATGTGGCGTGGTTGCTTGCTCTGCACCTCATGTCAACTACTGTTTATGCTGGTCATGTGCTGGCCAGCACTTGTGTCACTGCTGGCAGCAGATCTGCTGAAAGTTTGTAAGGTCTGCGCAGACCAGCATGCTGTAGGCCAATGCGCTGTGCTGGGCGGTTGCTGTGCGTCTCAGCGGGTCAAGCACGCTATTTTAATGTTGTGTTAGTCACTGGGGGTAACGTTCAGCTGCTGGGGTCAACATCCCTGTTCCAATTTACCAGTTTCATTCAGGCTGCCAGCTGCGTCACCATCATGCGTGGATTGGTGAGTATTTGTATGTCCTCGGTGTTGCCTTTCATGGCTTTTGCGAGAAGTATTGCACGCTCACAGGGCGAGATTCGGCCCCTATGCGCCTGCTGGCAGTTGGACACATCAGGTTCAAAAACCACCCTGCCTGTCATGACAAGTGCAATAGGTTGGCTCATGATTGACTGCTGCTGCAGCATTAGCTTTTGGAGATGTACGTGATGTTGCTGCTTTAAATGAAGTGAACTTATTCTTGAGGCAGCCATGTGGTGACTGCAGTTGATGCTGCTGTAGTGCTGTGGCTTGCTGCGCTCCTTGCTACTGCTGCTGCACGCCAGAATCATGAGCAATTCTTACACGCCTAACCATCGGCACCCTAAGATCAATATCAGAAAACTAGAAGATGACTATGCGGAGTTCATTCTTAGCGACACTGACGCCAGCGTGGCCAACGCTCTTAGACGCATCATGATAGCAGAAGTGCCCACAATTGCCATAGACCTAGTAGACTTCGAAAACAACACGTCAGTGCTCAACGATGAGTTCCTTGCACACCGCCTGGGCCTGATCCCGCTGGTATCAGATTATGCAAAGTGAGCAGCAGCAGCAGCCAGCAGGAGCAGTGGCACCTATGCCTGCACCATGTAGCTGGTGTGCGCAGGCCATAAGCAACAAAGCAGCAGTATACAGCCGATTTTGGACAACTGAAGAGCAGCCCACTGACCGTGAAAGTGCGGATCAGTGCAGCAACGGCACTGCACAGCCGTAGCACAGCAGCAGTTGCTGAGCACATGTTCAGCTTGCAGGAGGCACAGCTGGCTGTTCACGGGCAGCAGCACTTGTTGGAGCCGCCTACTGCTTTCATCTCTTGCTGCTATGAATGCTGCTAGTCCTGCTGCTTTGTTGCTGTCGCTGCTGCAGGTACATGGTACGTCCCTTTGAGGAGTTTGCAGAAGGGCAGCTGGCAGAGGTGGAGTTCAGCCTCAATGTGAAGTGCACAGAGGGCCGCTCCCTGGACGTGACCGACCTCGATCTGGTGCCCGATGCAACGCACACAGTGGTGCCGGTGACGCAGGCGCTCATGAAGCAGCAGGGAGGCAGCGTCAAGCCAGGTGGGTGGTGCTGCAAACATGCGGAGTGACCGCGCTGACCGTGAGTCACTCCCCGCCTGGGCTGCACAGCTAGCTGCAGTACAGTGGCATGCAGTAGCCGCAGTGGTGTGGCAGGCGGCAGAAAGGCCGGTACAATCTGTAATGTTATTAAATGTGCGCGATGGCTGTCTCTGGAGATGGATCACACTTTTGGCCTAGTGCCTGGCACGTCACACCCGGTGGCAGCAGGTAGACCATGAGCTCACAATACAGCAGAGGTGCCACGGTCAAGGTGCGGAAGGGATGCACACAGCTGTAGCTGCTGTT
Source organism: Scenedesmus sp. NREL 46B-D3 (assembly GCA_014080715.1). Lineage (NCBI taxonomy): Eukaryota > Viridiplantae > Chlorophyta > Chlorophyceae > Sphaeropleales > Scenedesmaceae > Scenedesmus > Scenedesmus sp. NREL 46B-D3. The sequence goes on from JACERP010000178.1 coordinate 98,544, forward strand.
GCCGATTGCAGGGTGAGAGAGGCTGCAGCCGCCGCCGGCAGCAGCAGCAGCAGCAGCAGCAGGAAGGCTGTCGCCGTATGGTTACCTGCAGGGGCCAGGGTGGTCAACGGGTGGCAACACAGGCTCAGCACCCATCAAACAAGATGTGGGGCCTACACCGTCACTTGTCACACTCCTTTGCACACCTCAGCACCCAAGCATGCACACTCCCACCTATCTTTCTCGTCCTGCTTGCTGTGTGGTGCGGCCACTTTCAGGTTCAGGTTGAACCACAACCAGCTGGTTGAGCCGGGCACCACCCCCACACCTCCCTCTTTGAAGATGTGTGAGTCTGCCTGTGTCGCCCTGTCTGCTGCACACCTCGCACCTGCAACACAGTCACGGCTGGATCCTCCGGCTGGGCCGAAACCAGGAGACCAAGCTGCCGACGTCCACTCTGAACCTTGTGTGAACAGCACAGCTCACGTCCGTGCTGCGCCCACCACTCGTCTGTCTCTGCCGTCCCTCAACTCCCAAACAGTGGTCCTGTTGAAGCTGGGGCGCAACCAGGAGATCAAGCTGCGGGCCATCGCGCGCAAGGGCATTGGGAAGGACCATGCCAAGTGGATCCCTGTGGCCACTGCTGTGTTCCAGTACGTCGCTGACATCAGCATCAACCAGGGGCTGATGGACGAGCTGACAGGTGCGGCGCGCTGGAACGACGCGACCTGTGCTGCTTTGCTGTTGTGATGGAAGCTTGGTAGATGTCTGTGGCTGGCTTGACTTTGTTTCTAGTTTTGTCAGCATCAGTCCATGGGTGAGCAGGCCGGTCTGTTTCCAGAGTGTCATCTCCATCAATTGTACGCTGTGCATTGCGGCTTGGTCGACTTTTCTGGTGTGGTTGTACGTCGCTGATACTGCATCAGCCAGGGTTTTGCGGACAAGCTGACAGCTGCGTGTGCAAAGACTATGCGTGCGCTTTGAACTGTGGGTGGCTGCCTTCTGCTCTGCCGTCATACCTTGCTGCATCAGCAACACCCAGCGGCGCATGGAGAAGCTGACTGAAAACAGCACGGCGCAGGCGCTGGTGTTATGTGTACGACAAAAGGCATATGCCTGAAAGTGTTCTGGGGGTCTGGGTCCAAAGCAAACATTGCGCTTGACGTAAAGCAGACGCTGACTGTTGCGCGCCTGCTCGTCTTGGTGCTTTGCTCCGCAGAGGAGCAGAAGCAGGAGTTTGTCAACAGCAACCCCCACACCGCCACGCGCAACGCCTTCAAGTATGACCCAGCCACTCGCCAGGTACGGGCGGCCTCACCGCTGATGCTGATTCTGCGTGCTATCTATAAGCACAGTGCGTGCTATGCTTCAATCAGTGTACTACCAGAATCATGTGCCCAGGAATGACATGAGCAGGAGCTGCTGACGAGCATTGCAGTGGCATCACCACCACCCCTGCTGACGAGCATTGCAGCCACAGCTGATGACACGTGCGGGAACTGCAGGTGACCGTGGCCGAGCCTGAGGCGTATGCGTTTGATGAGGAGGTGATCAAGAAGGCAGCAGAGCTGGGCAAGCCTGGTCTGGTGGACATCAAGCAGCGGCAGGACACCTTCATCTTCAGAGTAGAGGGCACGGGCGTGCTGCCGGTGAGCTGCCCAACGACGTCCTAGGTTGCAGCACCAGGGTTCAGGTGTTGCAACACATCGAGGGCGGCATGCAGTGGCAGCACGCACTGTTCGGACAAGCCCAGCGGGTGACCTGTTCCAGCAAGGGCTTGCGACGACAGCGGCTGCGGGATGAGCCATGGCTGTGTACAATGTAACAAGGAGGAGGTGGCAGTCTGCCCATGGGCAGCAGGGCAGCTCCAACGTGCTCATTGTCAACCAGCATGAAAAGCAGCAGCACGTAGTGCAACATGTCTGTGGCAGTAGAAGTTTTGCATGTGTGGGGCTTCTTTCACTTTACAACGGAGAATACAGATCGCACCTAGGCTGAGCAGATGCTACTTAATCTGCAACAGCTGTTGCTGCTGCTGCTATCACCTCTGCTGCTGCCGCCACGTACAGGAGAGTCTGTGGCATTGGAAAGCATGCATGATGCGCTGAGGTCGACTTCTCCGCCTTCACTTGCTCTGTGCCTAGTTCCCCACACTCTGGCTGCTGCTGCTGCTGCCGCTGTTGCTGCTGCCAGGTGAAGGAGATTCTGTGGCAGTCGATTGAGATCCTTGAGGAGAAGCTGACAACAATACAGCAGGAGATCATCAAGTGGGATGATAAAGAGAAAGAGAGACGAGGCCTACTGTGAGCAGCCAAAACTCCCAAGTATCACCAGCCAGGCTAGCAGTTGCACTGGCGCAGAGAGTGTCACACGCGCTGGTGTGACTGCTGCCAGTTTAGATACAGGCAAGCTTCTGCACAGTGCAGCGCTCATGCAGCTGGCTACGGGCTTGTTGCGTCAAGCGTGTGCCTGCCTTACAAATTTACCTGCGCAGTTGGGGTTTTAGAATATGCCCACCAAGCCAGAAGTTGCCCAGGCAATGCCTGCAAGTTCTGTCTTATTTTGATTTGGCTGCATCCTGAATGCTGCCCCTGTTGCCCCAGCAGCCGGTTTGCTGTAGCGAGCAAGGATTGAGCAGCTGGTCAGCTGAGCCATGAGCCATATTTGCGCATGTAGCCGGGCAGTGAGGCAGCGTGCAGGCAGGCAGGGATGGTTGGCAGAGATCAGCAGCTGGGCGTTTGACGTTGTGTCCCGTTCTAGCTGTTGGGCCGTCCAGCTGCGTGCTCAGCTTGGCTACACAGCGTGCGCAATTCGTGTGGCAATGTGCTGTAAATGTTGGCTGGTCATGTGCATGATGAACTGAAGGTTGCAGGGTGGCACTGCACTGTGTGCCTGTACATGGTGCTGGCAAAGCATTGCACATACAGGATGCAACCGCCTGCCAGCAGTGGCGGCGTGCATGACCGCTGTTTTTTTTTTGCGTAGGTGTCGTCATGCGCTGCTTTTTTTGACAATGCTGGCTTCACTGCCGTCAGCAGCAGCTGGCGGAGTCTGCCGTGTGTAGTTTGCCGGATGCGTCAGCGGCCCCTCTTATGCAGATGTGCATTGGCACTTCTCTCTCTTGTGGCTGGCTGCTGTGTCCTTTGCTTCATGCCACGTCTCGTGTGTTTGTGGGTCTGTTTCTTACAGTCTGGTCTGAGCGCGTTTGACTTCATTCAGGTCTGATGCATCCTATGGCAGTGGTCCGTTGCATCAGCTGCATGCTGGAGACCCACGAGAGGTCTACTTTCGTTCATGCCGTGCTCCAGCGTCCTGTTCTACACCATGGTTCGTCAGGCGGGCTCGGGCCACTGCCCACAGCACACTGTGTTGCTGCATGCCAGCGCAGGGGCTGCCTGTTCCGGCAAGCGCTCAGGTGCCGGCTGTATAACGCATGGGGCAGCTGATGGCGGTGCCTCAAGCCTGCAGGTCAGCATTGCAAAACATGCTGCACGATGGGTCGGGTATTGTAAGCTTCAGGCTGCCGCCACCGTAGCAAGTGCACAGATTCTGTGCCGTGGTGTGTTGCTTGCCTCGTTGCTGAATCACCTCCCGCACTCATTTGTTGGGTGAGAGGGGGCTGCAAGGGGACATGTGTCACGTTCCTGCACTTTTGCTACATATACCTGCCTGTCTAGAACCCTACACAGTTTAATTTAAGCAGGCAACGCGATGGTACGATATGGCATCGATGCCACGCTGTGAGGAGCCTGTTTATTGGGTTTTACAGAAGTAATCGACATCTGCCCTAACAAGACGTCATGGCCACTTGAGCTGTTACGGCACGGGACATGTCTGGTGCTAGCAGCGAGCTGCAGGTCACCCTCAAGCAAGCACATAACGCACGATCCCTACAAGACACATCCAAGGCGTTGCAGCTGTACCAGCATGCCCTAGAGCTGCTGCATGCCCAGATACAAGCAGCTGCACCTGCTTCCCAACAGCAGCAGCAGTTGATAGACGAGTTCAAGGACGTCCTTGTCAAAGCAGAGGAGCTCAAGAAGGCTGGACTGGCAACAGCACATCCACAGCTTCAGCATCGAGCACAGCAAGCCACATCAGCAGCTGAAACAGGCAGTGGTACGGTAGCGCCAGCAGCAGCAGCAGCAGCAGCAGCAGCTGCGGGGCTTGCAGCTCAACAAGCAGCGGCGGCGCCAACGCACGCAGCAACTGTAGAACCAGCAGCGGCGGCAGCTGCATCAGGCGAGTATCACCAGCGCAAAGAGCAGGCCCGACAGCTTGCAGTGCAGGCCGTTGCCGCGGATGGCAGTGGCCAGGTTGCACTGGCGCTGCAGTTGTACTCGTCGCTGCTGGATGTGCTGAATCGCTGTCATAGCCTTGAGGGCTCTGCTGAAGTGCAGGCCCAGATCATGGCACGGTTCCAGGTGAGCCGTGGGTGCACTGGCAGCAGCGTACAAGGCCGGGTGTTCGCGTATGGCTCATCATGGCAGGCATTGCTGTGTGGCAACATGGCAGCACTTGCGCAAACTGCAGGACGTCCGCTTGCATACATTGAGCTGCTTAATAGTGGTGTCGCCTGATGTAGGGTGCTTGCTCGAACCTGGTAGACGTGGTGGCGTCTGGTGTAGACATGTTGTGACAGTTGGCAGCAGAAGCTGCACACAGAGCGAGCAGTGACTGCAAGCTCTATGCTGAGGGTACCCAACTCAGCGTGATGGCGCCTCTTGATTCAGAGTCACTGGGGAGCACCAACTGCAGCGCAGCCGTGATTGATGTGGCGGCTGCGACGCACAGTGTGCCAAACTGATGGTCGCAGTTTAAAGGATGCATGCGCGTGCTACATTTCTGACATTCTATCGATTCAGCTGCTGCGCCCGTTGGCGGCTCTGTGGTGTGCTGTTGCAGGTGTACCTAGAGCGAGCAGAGTTGCTTAGGAAGCTGCAGGGCAGATGAACCCAACACAATGCACGCTGGCTGGCCACTGTTCGAGACTGCACGTGGTGACGGCTCCTGTCCCAGCTACAAACGGCGTGCTCTCAAGTGCTGCCCCTAGGCTGGTATGGCACCAGAACCAGCAGCACATGCACCAGCTGCAGCAGCAGCAGCAGCAGCAGCAGCAGCAGCAGTGGCAGCGATGGCAGTAAGTGGAGGTCTGGCTGGGTTGGCAGCAGGGCAACTCAATTAAGCCAGTCTGTGAGAGCAGAATCTGCAGGCAATGCGCCACAGGCGCATTATGCACCAGTTGAAGACCACCGGACCATTGCTGGAGTGCTGTGTCGTATGTCCAGATGATTGTGGCAGTCACGTATACAGTGGGCCTAGTTATTACGGACTCAACCGGCTGGCTCAACACGCAGCTTGTTGTGTGCTTAGTGGCATTTGTTGGTTCACTGAGCGTCTTGGACTGCTGTGACCGGCACACCACACAGGCTTCTTGTGTTGGGCACAGCCGCTAGGCCTTTTTGCAGCCTACCGTAGCCTTCTCTGCCAGTGACTTTCTTAAAGGTAATGCCATGCCGGGCTTGATTGAGTCATGCTCCAAACAGTGTGACCGTGACATTGCTGCGACAGCAATGGTGACTCAGTGGTTATGGTAACAATGAGGTGTCCATCAAGTGCCATGGCAGCAGCACATGGCTGTTTGGAATGGTTTCAGGAGCTAGTTGCCACTGGGCGAGACGATGCTTCTGATGCTGTGGTACACCACCTGCTGGGTTTCACAGCTGCGCTGCTTTGCAGCAGCAGAGCACATCAGCGATGATGCTAGGGCACATCAGCAGTGGATCACTGTCATATGGTACGTTACAACAGCAGTCATCAAATTATGTCTGAACTGCACTGAGAGCCTGCGCACATGCCATATGGCATGCCATTAGTCTGCTGTCGTTCAGCCATTGGCAGCTGCCGGCTGCTGTCTGGAAGTTCCATGTTTTCGTTGCAGTGCACATATTCTGCGTGAAGCGGCACTCACATTAACGTGTATGCAATTTGCTTGGATGCCTTGGCTGAACCTTTCAGATCACGCAACTCTGCTTCTTCCGTTGGAACAGAAGTATGCTGTTACGCAAGTAGATCAAGGCAATCCCAGTTGTTCCTGCTGCTGGTGATGCAGAGGCACAGAACAGCTGTGAAGGGAAGTACTACTAGTAGCACTGCATGCATAGGAAGGAGTGTTTACAACCCAGGACCCAGCCGCATGAAAAATCAGCTGTGAGACAGGCAGGCACAATCCGGCTGTCAGGGATGCATAGCCCCAACAAATTCTCATCATCGCACCTCTGCAACCAAAACCCTCAACACAGAACACGCAACTCGCAGGAACATGCGTAGTACATAAAAATGGGTCCACAGCTGCGCACCAGCAAGCCGATGGCGCCAATTTGGTAAAGGTGTTCACAACAGACACCGCAGCACCATGCTGCCGAGTCTGGCTCAACATGCAGGCATTGCAGGCTTTGCCATCTGTAAGCAGTTGGACGGTGTTCAACATGCTGCTCGCCACGCAAGCCCATGCACTTACAGGTGCCAGGGCGCTGCGTGTGCAATACAAATCGCGTGCAAGATGTACATGCTCAGTGTAGTACACTGCGCGGTTGGTAAGCAAACGGCTGGCAGCCGGCGGACTTGGAGGGCTGCTGGCCATGCTCACATGCAACAACTCACACCGCAAGGTCTTGTACCAGTGTCACTGCACATCAACACACGCAGCAAAGCCAACGAGTACACAATGAGTACAACGAGGCTGCAGTTGCTACCCTGACAACAGCAGCGGATGTGGCCGCTGCTGCTGACCCTGCACAGCAGCAGGAGGCGCAGGCTGGGAGGCTACAGCTTGTGACGGCAGAAGTGCTGCTGCAGCAGCAGGCTGCCAGCGGTACTCCTGCTTGACTGGCAGCGGTGCAGACGGTGATGCTGGCTGTGACGGGGCTTGCTGCTGAGCAGGATGCTGCTGCTCGAGAAACTGTCGCAGGACTTGCTGCTGCTGCTGCAGCAGCTGCCGCTGGTGCTCCAGTACCTGTGGATGTGGCATGCAGAACAACCACAGCTATGTCAGCCGCTTATCACACGGGAAGGCTGACCAGCTGCTTTGCCAAGCAGGACTTGAACTGCCGGCCAGCCAAGATATGTGGCCACGCCTTTGCTGCTCTTCACACGCCATGTGCAACTGTCAAGCTTGCTGCAAGCCAACAAAGCAGAAGACGCAACGGAACAACCCACTTCCAAGCACACAGCAAGCTTCCACAGGCGACATTGCACAATCCTACTTTGCACTCGATGCAACAAACATGCCCCATGACATCAAATGACAGCAGCTGCCTACCTGCCGCTGCTCCTTGTGCTCCTCTTGCAGCTTTGTGTTTATCGCCTGCATCTCTGTCAGCTGCCTCTTAATATCGGCACGTACGGCAGCCTCCTCATCTAGCTTGTAGCGCAGCTGACGTGCCTCTTGCTCTGATGTCAGCAGCGAGCGCTTCAGCTTGTTGGCGGCATGCCGCACCCGCTGTGCCTCTGATGCTGCTGTGGTGCGCTGGGCGACCACGCGCTTCCACACCACCAGGAACGCCAGGTCATCAGCGTCTGCGGGAATGCAGACACCACAGCAGGGACAATGTAAAGGGGCGAGAAAAATACAAGCAAGCGATAGTATGGCTCAACCACGCAAGAAGGGCTGGAGACCGTTATAGGTAGCAGTGCTGGGAAACAACAGTCGACAGGGTGACTGCGGGAGCTACGCCCACCGACACGGAGACAAGTGCAAGCACACATGCGTGCGTGGGGCTAAAATGTCCCCGTGCTGTCTACACACGAAGCAACAGCACTGCACTTGCCAGCCATGCCTGAAGTGTGCTCCTGCTGAACTGCTGTTTGTTTGTAGTTATGGTGTGTTGGCATTCCCCACCGCTGCACACCTGATGTGCCCAGCTGCTTGGCCGCCTGGATGTCGCTCAGCTGCTCCAACGCTTCATAACTAACGTCAGGGACCATGCTGCCTGCTGCCGCACCTGGCACAACTACACCTGCCGTCGCTGGCACTCCAACATTGCCGCTACCATTCAAATCGTTGCCGGCCAGCCGGCCTCGCTTAGCTAGGCCGCCTGTGCCGTCTGCTGCTGCTGCTGGCCCTGCTGCTGGCGGCTGTGCTGCTGTCGCTGTGCCTGTTGCCTGCTCGTCGCTGCATGCGGCCACACGCTTGAAAGGCCGGCGCACGGGCTCTGGTGATGGCTGATGCTGCTGCCTGACAGCCTGCATGCACACACCACCCCCGGTATGTAGCAACGCGCAGCAAGGGCAGTCAGGCCGGCAATGATGATGCGGTGCAGGAGAAGTGCATGCAATAGCAGTACAGCAGGTAGCGCAAGACCGCCAGTCACCATGTTTGCATCCTCGCCATGCTGTCAAGGCACCATCTCAGTGACGAATGCCCCCTCATGCGCGCAGATATTGGCCTTCTAGCTGCGATCACGTGCTGCAAGCAGCGTCCGTCTTGTCAAGCCCAGGTGCTGCTTGCTGCTGCTGCTCACCATTCGCAGCGCAGGCCCTGCCTGCCTGCCGCCGTCTTCACCGTTGCTGTCACTGCCAGCTGACGTGTTGCTGGCTACACTGGCGAGCAGCAGTGCCACCTCCCCAGGCGGCTTGGGCGTGCTGCCCCCTGTAGTACCCTTGCCTGCAAGCCCGCCAGCACCTGCCAGCTGCGCCGCAGACAGCTCTCGCGCTGCTCCGGTAACCGCCTCTTCCATGCGGCGCTCCATAGCTGCCTCCAGCTTCTCTGCACGGCGTGTTATGACGTGGGTCGTCCCGTTGTAGGTGCGGCAATTTTCCCAGATCAGTTTCATGTCTGCCCGCCACTCATCCATGGACTTGTAGGCGCCTGTATGCACTTTCTCACGCGCTGTCTTGAGGTCCATGGGGTGCTTGATCACATCTGGGTAGTCTGGGATACCCTACGACACAGCAGATGCAGATGGATACATTTACAGACACAGGCAGGCAGACGAACAAGCAGCCCAGCAGTCAGGGGGACTAGGCATTGCTCTGAGGCCAGAGTACAACTTGCTTCCAAAGCCATCTGCATGTTTTTATTTATGCAGTTTGTAACACCAGGATGCACACTCCACGTACAGCACGCCCTAGGCCACATATGCATGCTGGCACCAGTGGGCAGGGCTGCGCTGCAAGCACAGCACCGCTTCCTGGCCACATTGCCTGCAACTGCTCCACTTGCATGTTGTTGCCAATGTTTGTGAATGCATAACCGAGATGCTCGTGTCTGCATCAATGCCCTGAGATTGCTTGACTGCAACCACCCGACTGCAACCACCTAGCCAAGCAGTTGCTGTCTGCCCACCCACCAAGTCCAGCCAGTCCACTGGTGCCTTGAACGGGTCAGCCTCCTTGTACTTTCCCAGCAGGTTGAGCATGTACAGGGCAGTCTTGTGCTCCAGAGCAGTGAGCCCAGTGCACGTAGCTTCCGCTGCAGCAGCAGCTGGAGCAGCAACCGCCGTTGCTGCTGGTGAAAAGATGCGGCCCGCTGCCATGGACGCAACAGGTGCTCGTGGAGGCAATGCTGTGCGTGGCTGCTCTGCTGCAGCAGCCACTTTCTCTAAAATTATGTGAGTCTGCTGCATGGTGGTGCTGCTGCTGAGCTTGTCTGGGCTGTTTATGTGTGCTGCTTTTTTGAGGCCAGAGGTTCGGTAGGGACTGTTGACACTATGCCGGCCTGGCGGACCCGTCAGTTATCATGCATTTGGCTGCGTCAAGTGAATTCAAGCGGTCAGTCAAGCCCGAAAGCCGTTCGCTGTGCAGAGAGTCGCCGCCCTGCGCACCCAACAACCTTTGGTCAACGGAACTTCCGAACGAAAATAGCGACACACGCAATGATCGACTGCTACTACTAGTCCCCTCCTCCTCTGTCTCTGTCTGCGCCGCGGCCTCTGCCAACAAACCTCTCTGAACCACCCTGCCAGAGCCCCAGCTGCAGAGAGACTGCTCGACCTCACTCTTTCGGCAAGACTCGGAGCGTGGCAGCAGACGGTTGTTTAATATTTTATGCGCTGTCATGTAAAGAAGCAAATGAATGATGGTGAACGCCGAAAAACACCGGCGATCTGGGGACTAATGTGGATGGCGCAAAGGCTTGCAAGCCAATCGGCGACACATTGATCATAGCACTGCTGCCCCACTGGCTTGCCAGCCTGCCGGGTAGGTGTGCAGCTGTGATGTGTTGCAGCACTGGGACTTATAAGCAGCAAGCTGAGCATGGCAAGCACAGCAAACTGTCCCTCCTTCCCTGCTGTCCTGCTTCACAAATGCAAGCACTGCCACATATGCCGTGTACGCACTACATCACACACCCACTGCAGCATGTTGTGGGGAACTTTGCATTGGATGTACATTGCACGGGCAGCACCATGATAGTAACCAGGTCGACAGCCGACGAACGGCAGATGCAGCCGACACACAATGTCTACTACTGATCCGATCGGATCATGATCATGACTCATATCAGTCTTGATGTCCAGAAGCGTGCTGTTTCGCTTACGGCCGGCCGGCAGGGATGTGGCTCAAGTTCGCAGGTTAACTGCTGCACAACTGCCCTTTTTGACACACGGTTGACAATCCTTGTAAATGTCTAGCCAGGGTAGCCTGCATCATGCATGATGTACCACTTCCCCTTAGTAGCCCAGCCCAAACCTCTTCAAAGAGGCAAAACAGGAGAAATTTTTATCAGACTGCATGAGGAACATCAAATATTATTTACCAAAGTAAGCCACAACACACCCATAAGGAGCCTGACAAGGCGTGCCGGCCCCATACTATGGGGTCCCGCAAATTCCAGGAAGGAAAACAATCAAACCAGCAACTCCGCAGCCTCACCAAGTTTTGAGGATTCTGTCTCTGTCTTTCAAAGAGTACACCTGTCTTAAGATCACCAGCTTCTCAGCCCAACCTGCCGTACTGTGGGGGCTGAGTGTCTGACATCACTTCTTGTTGTCAGACCAGCGCTCTCACACCACACACCACACCAACAAGGACCACACAACAATCGTGCAGTACTCTACCACAGCGGCGCAGGCAGCGCACTTTGACAACTTCTGCAGGCGACTCCCACTGGCGTCACACCATGAATGGTGCATGGCCAACAGCACCCAAGCCAACTTGGCTGTCGGAGAGGCTCAAACCATGCGGCGACACTCAGCGGCCACTGCTTCCAACCCAGCAAAATTAGCGCTGGCTGCACCAATCTCTGACATGCGACTCCCGCATCCACTGCCTCCCGATGGCACCTCTTCCAATGGCACTCACTTCCTGCCCACGGCACTGATGCTGCTGCCCGGTAGGCAAACTCTGCGGCCGCCGCACCATCATGCGACAGGGTGCTGCAGGGACCTGGCGTTGTCAGTGCACGGCGAGCGCCTGTTGCACAGGCTGCCTGCAGATGGGGCAGCCCTTGGCCGCATGGTCATACGCCGCAGCACAGCGGGAGCACAGGCACTGCAGCACACAGCAAGGACGGCAGTTGAGGGTGCTGCCCTGGTGGAACAATGGCAGCAGCAGGAGGTTCGTTGCACACAGTGCACCTGTTTGCTGGTGCTGCACCACCCGGGCGGCTGCCTTGCCGATCGTGAAAGCTTGTTTAGATGCAACCATCAAAATACATTGGGCATGATTGGTATGTGAAATTGTTGAACATGCAGGTGTCACCGCATAGGCATCGGAGGCTACACTGCTTTGCGTAATTTTTGACATGCAACCTCAGCCAGAAAGAAGACAAGTCCCAGCAGTCAATGGAACAGCAACTGGCTACTAGGTCCCAGCTGCCGCCCGCGTTGCTTACCAGGTGTGCGTTGCTGCCATGCACCAGAGCCACGCTGCTCTCCTCCTCCCAGCACACCACACACAGCGCATCGTCAGCATCAGCATCATCAGAGTCGCTGCCTGCCTCCAGCTCTGCACCCGCACCCGTCGCGCTGCTTGCCCAAGGCTCAGCAGCAGCAGCAGCAGCAGCAGCAGCAGCAGCAGCAGCAGCAGCAGAGGCTGCTGCAGCACGCTCAGCAAACAGCAGTGGCTGGTAGGGTGCCTGCTTGCGCGCGTGGCCAGCTGCAGGTGCCACCTGGCTCCTCGCCTCTGCGGTTGCTGAGGTAGTGCTGCTGCTGCTGCAGCCTGCTGCTGCTGCTGCAGCCGCGGAGCTCAGCGGAAGGCTGCGGCTGCTTGCTGGCGCGGCTGCAGGGTCAGGCGCAGTCAGTGAGCCGGTGCTCGTGCTGCACCTGCTGCCTGCTGCTGTGTCAGCTGCTGCTGGCATACTTGTTGAGGCCGCTGGGTGATTGGCTGTTGGGCGTGTGTTGGCGCGGCCAGGTGGGGTAGCCACGGCAGGGCTGCCCTGACGGCTGCCGGCACGGCACGGTGGCTGCCTGCACCAGCAGCAGCGGAAGCAGAAGCAGCAGTAGATGCGGCACCTGCTGCCTGCTGCTGCTGGCGCGGTTGCGCTGCCGCCGCCTGTGCACCTGCGGCCGCTGCAACGCTGCGGTAGGGCTTGCGCTGCTGCCGGATTGCGTTGCGGGAGGCTGGTGTTGGTGTAACCAGGTGGCCTGTGGCTGCTGGTGCTGCTGGCGCTGCCGCCAAAACGCTGCGCGTGCTGCAGCTGTTGTGCATCGGTGACGGTGTCACTGCTGCTTCGACAGCTTGATGTGCTGCAGCAGCAGCAACGCAGCAAGGTGCACGGGAGGTGAGGGCTTCACTGTGTTGCGCCAGAATAACAGCGTTGCACATAGGCACGCTAGAAGACGCCTGCCGGCAGCAGCTTGCCAAATCTTATGTACAATGCGTTGCACTACAACATGCAGCCGTGAAAGAAACATTGCTATGTTTAGCACTGACAGCAACATACACAAGCCATCAGGCTATGCCAATGTATTGGCAGCATCTTGATGGAGCAGTAGCAGCTTGCTACTGCCTTTGGTGGTAGAGTTCTGCATACGACCTGCTGCATGACACCACGTCACGCTGCGCCATAGCCACTCACCTGTTGCCTTGTTCCTGCTGCTGCTGCTGCTGCTGCTGCTGCTGCTGCTTGAGGCACCCTTGTCAGCAGCTGATGTGTCATTCAACAGCTGACCAGCTGCAGGTTGCTTCCTTCCTGCCGAGGGCACTGGTATACCGTCAGCTGCGGCTGCCTTGCTGTTGCACTGCACCCTTTTAGGCACCCACGGTACAGTCAGCAGCTCAGCAAGCAATTCACCCTCTTCGATGTCGCTGCTGCTGCTGCTGCTGCCACTGTAGCTTTGGCCGTCGCAGCCAGCACTGTGTGCGGCTGATGCTGCATGATCAAGGCGTGCATTGCTGCCGCTGCTGCCATTTCTGCTGGCAGTGCCTGGCGCTGCCTTGCTGCCATGCTTGATCCCGCCCTTACTGCTCCTGTCGTTGTTGCCGTTCCTTGCTGCTGTGATGGCGCTGCCAATGTGCTGCACAAGCCAGCGTTGCGCCTGCTGCTGCTCGGCCCGTTGACGTCTCCACCATGTCCCAACTGCATCTGCCACCTCCACCTGAAACGCCCCCAGCATCACCAGGAAGCCTCCATCAACAACGAATGACATTGCCTTGAGGGGATGAAGCAGTACATACACAATACAATTCAGGCAACACAAAAGGCAAAACACAAGGAGCATCGGCGTAAGCACTGCAGCGGCTACCACAAACAGTGCAGCGGCCACCGGAAGCACTGCAGCGGCCACCACAAGCAGCGCAACACATGCAGCAGCCACACACACAAAATGATGAAGTTCGTCACAGTGTACGCCATATAAGAGATGGTTGTACCACAGGAATTGAAAGCTACCTCAACGGCTCTGTCAGATGGCTTCACCCACAGCAAACTCATCAGTCCAGTGACAATTACCGCCTGGTGGCAGCTGAGCAGCTGCAGGTTGGTGTATGATGACAGCACCTTGCAAACAACGCATGCAGCAGCAATGACACGTGCCTGGTGCCTGGGGCGCTGGCACGGCTGCGAAGAGCACACGACTAGCACAGCCCACAATGGCGCTTTAGGCACACCGGGCACGCAGCTGGACAAGTGCACACTGAAAGCCACGGCATGCGCCAAACAAGCAGCTGCAACTGCTTTTACAACCGTGTCGGCTGTTAAACGAGGTCATGCAGCTGGACGTCCAGCAGGCGCCACCAGCTTTGAAGCCTGCTCTTGGTGGGCAGAAGCTGCATAACAACAAATAACCAAGCCAGGTGGTCTGTCCAAGGTAAAGCTTCACCGGCAGCAACGCGTGCATCCACTAACTACAAACTGCTCCATGACTCCAAGAGCAGCCACTGCAGCCACTTCAGCATACGTAACCACTGCAATTGTGGCTGCCATCACCAAAATGCACACTGAGATGAACACTACTGTCCACATTGATGTATACTGGTATATGTATGTGTACATGTCGATGGCATGCTGAGTACCAAGTCCTGCACTGTCGGTACAAGTAGTAGTGGCGATTCTGTTCAGTAGAGCAGTGCTGCTGCTGCCCGAAAGTGCTAGCCGCGGGAGCTGAGCATCTCCTATGGTAGCCACAGCACCCTCACAAAGCAAATGAGCGTGATGATTGCATGAAACATATCCTTTAGCTATCAAACTGTTGCTAAGGAGTGCTGAAATTAATGCAGTGACCGCGGATTGTTGCAGAAGCCGTGGCAGCTTTCAATGGGGAACCCCTTCAATGCTTGAAGATCATCAAGACGTATATCCCCAGGTGCTACATGCTGAAAGCCGCGCGCTCGATAGCTGAGTTCGCTGCGGAACTGTATATAACACCCAACCAACTGTATTGATGATCATGGAGTAGTTATTTGCTAGGGTCCGTTTGTGCCCTCAAGAATGAAGGTTCTCAAGCAGGAGGTATGCATAAGAACAAGGGGGCATCACAAACCTAGACCCAGGAGGGTGTAACTTGGATGCAGATGCAGCTTTCGCAGCGACCCCCTTACTCGTTGCCCGTATTTGGCCTGGGCTACCTCAGGCTCCTGGTTGATTGGGCTGTACATCAGGGGCACCAGAACAGTTAGCCGGGACCCCTCGAAGCCCTTGCCCCCTTTTGGCGTTTAGGCTGAATCGCTGAACACAATACCACACCTAGCTGTAGTTCAGTCCCCCCCCCCTCCGCGCTCTGCGCTCCCGCCGCCCTGGGTCCCCCCACCCACCCTGTGGTGGGCCAGCACTAGTGTTGGTGGCCCCCCTTCAACTCCAGTATGGCAGCATCCAGCGGTTGCATACGTTCACAACGTCATGTACTGGCAGCTATGGTTGAACTTCAACTTCAACTTCAACGAGCTTCAACTTATGAAAATGAGGAATTGCATTGCAGGCTTTGGATTCGAGCTTTCTGACACTACAGTGATCAGTGACTGGCCACCATGGCAAAATCGGTCTAATAAATTACAATGCTGGACAGCAAAGTTTTAAGAAAATACCACGAATCAGTTACTCAGCATGCCAATGTCATGCGCACCCGTATGAAGTGCCTCCTGTGTCCGCTGCAGTAACATCATGTTCAAATCATGAAGTCAGCTGATGTACTGCGTGCATTCCTGTTCGGTGTCCTGCAAGTGTAGGGATTAAGCAAAACATTGGGCCAAACTCTTTCGTTTATATCACTTCACTGACCTCAACAACATCGATGCGACATTGTGGCTGCTACCAGCGACATTGCCAGCTGTAAAGCTGAAAGTACATGATAGCTGACTGTAATGGATTGCAATAATATTAACCCCGGCTGCCCAGGATGCACAGCGTTGCAAGCAAAATCAGAAAGAGCAGAAGAGTCCGTGAGGAAGGCTAGGAAGGCTGCGAGGGAGGGCTTAATGGACATGGCGGAGCAAAACGCAAAGCTAGTGGCAGCTTATGTAGAGAAGAAGCGCGAGGTGAAGCAGCTGCAGGTGGGTATGTAGCTCAACATCAGCGCCAGCAGCATACATCAAGTACATCTTGGTTGTAAGTGCAGCAGCTCAACATCAGCAGCAGCAGCATTTTTGAAAAAAGGTAGACCATGTTTGTATGTGCAGCAGGTCAGCAGCAACAGCATTCATCACAGTACATCATGTTTGTATGTGCACTGGCAGCAGCTCAACATCAGCAAGCACTCTCAATGGCCGTTTCAGGCTGCAGCTGCTGTCATCTCTGTTCAACCACCTAGCCATGACTCCGCTCACATGTTGACGGTGGCAGGAGTTGACACCATGGCCCTATCCTGCAGGCTGCAGCAAAGGAGGACGGCGCCTCTGGCAGCAGCGTCTGCAGCGATTGGAACATGAGCTGCAAGCAAACAAGTTGCACATACAGGCACTCATGCAGCAGCTGCACGCCATAGCAGTAAAACAGGCCCTTGGCTGCTCAGAAGCAGCAGCAAACACAGCAGCATCGGACACAGAGGCGCAAGAAGCAGGCCATTCAGCCGCAGGCACAAACCACCAAAACAGCAGCTGTCTGCGTGGTGCAGCAGCAAATGTTGCTGGGTTTCAAGATACAGCAGGAGCTGGCAGTCCTGCTGGCAGCAACAGTAGCTGCTGCAGCAGCGGTGGCAGTGCACATACGCCTGTACGCAGCTCAGACTGCCAGTTCGTCACAGGCTCGCCAGCTGCCCATGAGGCAACCTCGCAAAGCAGGCCAGCAGGCAGCAGCAAACCCGGTAGGTGCATGCTTCATAGCACCGATGGTGTGACTACAGCAGCCGACGGTGGTCTTCTGCATGTCAGCAGTGTGCATTGAGCTTTGCTGCTCGGATCAAGCGTCTGCAGCATTTGACAGGTCAGGCCCTGCCACTGCGTGAAGCAGATTGACTCAATGTGTTGAGTGGGGCTGGCACAATGTCAGTGCAGATGCAGACCTGCAGTGCTTGCCCTGTTGTGAGCCATAACACCACCGCGTGTTGACAGCACTCACCCTGTGGTGCTTCATGCTGTAGGTGCTGGCACACCTCTGCGTGATGCCACCAACACCTGCTGCGACAACAGCTGGCAGACACCAAACCTCAAGCAGCAGCAGCAGCAGCATGGTGGCAGCAGCAGCTCCAGCAGCTGTGCCAAAAGCAGTGCCATGTCAGACTGCAGCCTGCACAGCAGAGACAAGAGAATGGCAGCTCATGCAGGCCTGTTGCAGCCAAACACAATGGCGCTGCAGCAGCAGGCAGAAGGGCGACGTATAAATGCAGCAATGAGAATGCACCGCCTGCTGCAGCTCCACTGCAGCAGCAGCCACTACAGCAGCGGCAACAGCAGCAGGAGGGGGAACCTGATAGTACGAGCAATTGGCAGCCACTCAAACAGCAGCAACAGCAGCAGCATAAGCAGGAGGGGCAGCAGCCTTCCAGCAAGCAGCAGTCGACCACACCAAAGGCTGCACATACATGTTTATTGGAGCGGCTGCAGACAAGCACAGGCACAGAGGGAGTACAGCAGCAGCCGATTTTGCCTACAGATGAGCTGCAGCAGGAGGAGACAGACCAGCAGCAGCAGGCACAAATTGAGCAACTGCAGCAGCGTGCGCAGCAGCTTGAAGCGGAGAACGCAACCTTGCGCCAGGAGCAGGCGCTGGCGCAGGCCCAGCAGGAGCGAATGGCACGCAGCCAGCAGGCAGAGCAGTTGAAGCAGGTGAGACAGGTTATGCGATGGCGCAAGATGCCAAAACCAATACAGCAGGGGTAGGAGATATGTGTGGTTTGTGGTTCAGTCCATGATGGTGCACCAGGCAATTGCACCAGTCATGTGCTGCAGCAACATGTTGTCAGGGGAGCCATTCACACACTGTCTGCTCTCTGGGGTGTGTGAAAGTGCATAATTCATGCATCCAGGACGGCACAACCAGCAATGCGATGAGCTTGCAGTAATGCGTGTTACGCTGACTGCTCTGGCCAGCCGCCTACAGCTTACTTAGGCTTCCACACCGTCATTGCCTGCCTGACCGCCTGACTGCTGTCTGGTTGATGTGACTATCATGCTGCCCATCCAGCGTGGCAACGCTGCCTTTCAAGCACAGCAGTACCGCCAGGCGCATGACGCATACAGCGAGGCGCTTGCGCTGAACATACAGGAGCCGACGCTGAATGCGGTACTGCTGTGCAACCGTGCGGCTGCGCTGCACGCGTGCGGGCAGTACCTGGACGCAATTGCAGACTGCTGTTTGGCTGCGCAGCTGGAAGACAAGTACTCACGAGTGCTGCAGGTGGGTGGTGCGGCTCCGCTGTATAGAACATTACGAAATAGTAGTTACATGTAAGTACAACCCAAGCACTGTCTCGGATGGTGTTGGCCGCCCCAGGGTGAGTACCTAAGTAACACATGACAATGTAGCTGAATAATCACTGTAGCGCGTGACATATGAAGACTTTTGCGCGGTGTGATTGATGTTGGTAGTATGGCAGCAGAGCTTAGATACTTGGCAGCTGTCCATGCTGAACTTTGGTCCCTGCCTGCCTGCACATGGGCGCCGCCGCTCAAGCTGCCTTGCTCGCCGCTTGGTGCTGCTGGCGTTGCTGCTCTGCAGAGGCGGGCAGACGCGTTCTTGGCTGTCGAGGATTTCAGCAGCGCGGTGGCAGACCTGCAGCAACTGGTGCAGCTCTGCGGCGGCAGCAGCAGCACTTGCAGGGAGGCGGCTGCGCGGCTGCGTGACGCGCAGCAGCGGCAGCGGCTGCAGGGCAGCGCTGGGCCTGACCACTATGCCGTGCTGGGGCTGCAGCAGGGCTGCAGTATGGCCGAGGTGAAGGCTGCTTACAGGTGAGGCTGGCGTGGAGGACAGAAGTACAAATGAGGTACGGTTGAGGGGCTTGCTGCGCTGCACGGTTTTGCCATCCTGCATACTGTTGGCGTCGACAATGGATTTGACTCCACTGCTCAAGGACTGGCTCTCCAGCCATGGCAGTGTGTAACAATGTGTCTGCCGATGCTGCTGGGAATTTGCAGGAAGCTGGCCTTGAAGCACCACCCAGACAAGGCCAGTGGGGCCAGTGCAAAGGCGGCAGCAGAGCTGGTGTTTGTGCTTATCACTGCAGCTAATGCAGTGCTCTCCGACCCTGCAAAGCGTGCACAGCACGATGCAGCGCGCTTGAATATCAAGGTGCGAATGACCGGCAGCAACGGCAACGGCTGCAGCAACTCCCCTCCGACAGCAGCAGCAGCAGCGGACGAGGGCCCACGCGCCATAGGGAGGCGCAGCCAGCGACCAGCAGCACCAGCACCAGCAGCAGCGCAAGCGGCGGCATGTACAGCAGCTGGCACTACCCACAGCGTGGCGGGTTTGGGTATGCAGCGGCAGCGGAGGCAGCAGCAGCAAAGGCGGCAACGGCAGCAGCAGCAGAGGCAGCACGCTGGCGCAGCAGCAATGGGGCTGGCGGCGGCACCAGCTCCCAGCAGCAAGCCAGGTACCCAGGTACCAGTGGCAGCAGCAGCAGCGGCAACAGCAGTGGCGGCACATATCAGTGTGGCAGCACCAGCAGCAGGTTTGCCTAACTGTGTGGCATGCCCATCCGTAGCGCTGACATCAGCCACGCATGTGATGTGTTGGCGGCAGTGAGTAGCCAGGCTGCGTGCTGCTGTATGTGGTGGTGACGCATGCATGTATGACTATTGTACACTGTGGTGTGCAAGCTTTGCTTCGTCACGTGAAGTGCCAGCCACTCACAGTGCGGCCCAGCTTCTGGTCATATAGCCAATCGCAACCTGCTGCTGCATATGGTTCGTGCCTGCTCACATGCTTTCTTGCCATACAATGACCTGAACCTGCCTTGGGACAGGCTCAACAATGTGGGGAGTGCAAGGTGCTGTGAGCGGGATCCCAGTGGCAGCGCTGCAAGCACTGGTGGCCTTGTAACTGTTTGTATGCACGTCACATTGGGTGTTGAAAGCTGCGATGCTGGCCCCCAACGGCTATCCCGTGGGGTTCAGGGCTTGTTTGACTTGGTTGACTTGTACAGATCAAGTGGTAACGCGTGAAAGAAGTGTCTACTGTAAGTTGTTGTTTAGAAGTACGGCAGCAGTTGATGTGTTTAGGCCACATCTGTTTGGCATAAAAACAGCAGTGAGACGTTTCTGCCCGCATGCCGTATCTCCTGCTGTGTATGACACACAAAACTATCTACAATCTGCACAGCACTCAGCAAGCCCGAGCGGGCTATCGTCTGCACTGTTGAGCGGGCCAAGCCAGGGCACGGACGAGGATAGGCAGCCATGTCGTGCTTCTTTGGTCGTGCAGAGGCCGAAAAGGCCGAGCTTAGGGATTTGCTGGAGTCTGCAAATAGTCAGCGAGAGGAGTACCGCAAGGCAGCAGACATAGGCTCCCGCAGGGCAGAGCACCTCAGCAAGCAGCTGGAATTGCGGTTGCAGGAGCTGAACGAGCTGTCTGGGCTCTACAACGCCATACAGCAACACGAGGACCGTCTTCTACATGAGAACGAAGGCCTACAACAGCAGATAGCAGGCTACAAGCAGTCACTGGGCAAGGCAGCAGCGCACCAGGAGGACCTCAGTAAGAAGTTGCAGAAGGAAGCAGCAGCGCGCAAGCAGGCAGAGACAGACCTGCGAAAAATGCACAAGGAGAGGGAGTACCTGAAGATGCGCGTGGACCGCATGCAGCACGCACTCAGCATTCTGGAAAACGTGATGGACGACACTCTGCGTGTGAGTCAGGGCATGAGCAGCAGCGAAGGCGGCCTGAAGGGCCATAGCAATCCTGCGGCAGCACTGCGGCAGAGCATGGACACAGCAAGTGTGCAGCAGCTGCAGGACCTGATTCAGAGCACTAAGCGCATGGGTGACACCAGCTGCAACGGTGATCAGCTGGTCAATGCCTGAGGTGTGTTGCCTGCGTTTGCCGTTGATTGCTGATTGGTGGGTTTGGTCGTAGCACTGGTCATATAGGACTTGCTAGGACTGCTCTGCAGCACAGCACCGCAACAGCGTGCTGGTCTCGCTCTTGCTGGCAGTTGTTGAAGGCCAGCAGCAGGTGCGCTTGTTAGTTGCTTGCAGCTGATGACAGCTGCCGTGCCAGTTTCTGGAAGCAGCGGACCTCTGCTTGTGCGGCAGCAGGCATTTCAGCATGTTATTAATCACTTTGGAGTGGTTGTGGCATGCCCATGCACATGATGGAGCAGCAACCCTGCGCTCAGGCCTGTCTCACCGCTGTCTGGGTTCACCAGCAAGTGCCATGTGTTTGGTACCAGCTGGCACGTGTGTGCGGGATGTATGGACTGCTGTGAATTAGCATGGTTGTACCGGGTTCACCAGCATGCCATCATCACTGTCCAAGGCATGAGGTGAATGCGTGATTCTGTTCTGTGGCATGGGTTGTGCCGAATGACTGTCCCTTCATTTCGTGGCAGCTGCAGGCTTTGGCAGTCACAGCCGCAAGTTGCACACTCGGTTTCTGTCCGCAGTTTGTGTGATGCGGTTTAGTCAGCCGCTACTGACTGCCAAACTCGCTGTGCATGCGGTTGCCGGTTGGCGGTGCACATGTGTGCGCGCAAGTCTTGTGTGTGCCACTGTCTTGCTGCTGACTAAACAGCATTAAAACTGTTTAGCTGAATTATGAAGTAGGATACTTGGGTATGGGCCTAGGTGGTGCATTGTGTCGATGGTGGGAGGAGCTGGCACATTGATATGTTTGTGTGTCGTACAGCATGCCAAGATTTGGTTGGGATTGATGGATTTTAAAACTTTGCGCTACATTGGTGTGCCAATTTGCATTTCGACAGAGACGCAAGGTGCCGCGGTCGTTGTCAATGTTTTTTGTTGTTCAGTTTATAGCAGCTCAGATATTGGTTCCTGGACAGGATGCACTGGCAGCTGCATGCAGCCCTTCATGTATGCAGATTGTCGCTGCCTGGCTGGCAACCGCATCAGCATGGCCAGGGTGGCTATCAATTCGTTAAAGTGCACTGTGGGCCTGGTTGTTGGAGGTAACCGCAGGTGCATGTGGTACGTGCCACTCCGTGCTTGGCAAGCAATGTGTTGAACACCAGCAAGCTGATCAATAAGTGACGAGAGCTTGCGCGGTCCACGTTGCACGCAGGGATGGTCACAATTGAGTTCATCACTGCATCTAGTAACGAAAGTAAGCGCCGCCAATCATAATTCTTCGTACAGGATCCCTGTCAGTGAGAGAGTTAGACGCAGGTTGTTCAGCACTCCCAACACAGAGCGTAGCAAGACGTTAGTCAATCAACTTCGTTGTTCCTGCAGATTATTATTATTCAAAAACTTGCTGAACTTCGGGATTGGCATGCTGGCGCGCCAGTGAAGAGCGCCAGAAACGCTGCCATCACTACATAGGATGGGGGCTCGTCACATTACATTGTTTTTGTTTGCAGCATGTTTTTCGGCGTCCGCTGCACACATCAATAGGCAGCTGTCCACGACCCCGCAGGGCTGTATTGCTTATAGGCCAGACGGCAACTGTCGAGAGTGTGCAGCACCAGCATACCGTCTTTCAGCAGGCAGATGCGCATGCTCCGCTGGTTACCTTTTGAAGGATGATGGTGAGTCATATTTTAAGCTGCAGGAGGTCCAGCCACCAGCATGTGATCGCGCTGATGATTTGGCATGGTGCTGCTGCGACTGCAGTCAGTGCGCAAGGCACTGCTGTGCTGCAAAGGCAGTACAATCACAAGGCCGACATGCCCACGGACAGTATGCACACTCTTGAAATCAATGTCAGGTTTAAAAAATGCGTGTTGGCTGAAAGCTGTGTGTCATGGCCGTCCCCAGGTATATGCAACCCTGGGCCATGCCACCAGAAGTGTGGCCAGACCCACATCAACAGGGAAGCGGCTTCTGCCACTGCGACTATTTCTGCGATCAGACCGGCGACTGCTGCGGCGGAACAGCCAGCAAGAACGCCTTGTGCCCCAGCATGGAACCCAGCAGGAACAAGTCCTACATCACAAACTGTGACGGGCCAGTCAACATGCGCACTGGGGAGCACCCAGAGCGCCGGACAGCCGAAAGCAGCAGCTACCTACCAGGTGTGCTGAGTGCTTGCAAATCACCACATGCAGCATACAGCAGACCTGGTGCTGGCAGCAGCAACTGTGGTTATCGTATTCGTACTGCTGCGGCAGGGGTGCTGTTTGTGGCAGCGTTGGCCTGACTTGGAAGACGTTGCATGACATGAGCGGTGAACAGCCTTTGACCAGTCCATGAGCAGCAGATGTTTTTGGTGAGGGAGCTTGGGAACATGCATATTGCCAACTTTAACCAGAAAGCATTATTCGTTCTGCATGTTTCATAGTGCTGCCACCAACACCACCTCTGCTTGTAACTGTCACAGTCACAAAAAAATTCAACTGAATTATGAAGTTTTGCAGCAGTAGCCAGTCGCGCCAAATGTTACACCAATAATGCTGCTGCTGCTGCTGCTGCTGCTGCTGCTGTGTGTGCAGGTATGTGTTGGTGCGATGAGCACTGCAAAGCAGCAGGTGACTGCTGCCCACGCTGCAGCGCCTGCAGGGCAACTGGAACACCCAGAACGCCAACAAGTCCAGACCAGGCAGGGGCAGCGATGGTGCTCGTGCTCGTGCTGCCTCCGTCAGGGCCAGCAATGGTGCAGGCGATGGGACCGAAGGCGATGCAGATGCTGGCGCTCACTTCAGGGCACGTGGTAGTGCAGGTGACAGACCTAGCGCTGGCGGAGCAGCAGCAACAACTGTTGCGCATGTACGGCACAGGAGACGCAGCAGCAGCAGCGTAAATATAGCTAGTGTAGACAGCGACAGCCAGGTCACACAGCAACAGCAGCATCAGCAGTCGCGCGACAATGACAAGTCCAAGGTTGCTGTTGATGCTGATGCCAGCAGCCCCTTGGCCTTGAAATAGCTGCTGTTGCAGCAGCGTCAGCACATGCACGCCAAGCCAAGCCGGATGACTGTGGGGCACACGAGCCATACCCCCTGCAGCTGCTGGCAGGGGGACCCGGCTCTGTTGGAGTGGCAGCAATACCGGATACGCAGCTTGAAGCTGAAAGCCAAATGCAGGCTTGCCAGGCAGCAGACAAAGGGCCTCCTGCAAACCCTATTGTACTGCCTCTGCACTGGACAGCCGGCAGAGTCTGCCGTGTGAACAGCTGTACCGGTGGCAGCTACACAGCTGCTTTGGTGGAGGAGCAGGTGGACTACGTCAACCGGCTGTATGCGCATGTTGGCATCCAATTCAAATGGGACGGGCAAATTCACACAGCAAATGCCAGTACGCCGGATGACATTGACGTGTGTTTAGATCCACTCGGGAGGTGCTGGATGTGCAAGCAGCAGCGCTTTGGCGATCAGGCGGCCATCAATGTGGTCACATCGCCTACGCATGTCGGGTAGGAACCTGCAGTGGGTGTGCTGGTTCACCTTGCACCACTTAGCAACAGCAGCAGCGGCACCAGCACTGGCAGCAGCAGCAGTAGCAGCAGGGACAGCAGCAGTGGCAGTCCACCTCAGGAAGTACTGCCAGAAGCAGGGACAGCAGCCGCTGTAGCCAGTGCTGGCGCTTGCAGCAGTGTCATAGTCATCCTGGAGACCCTACAGCCAGCGTGTACTTGTGTCAGCCTGGGGACTGAGAGCGAGCTTCTGATCTGCATGATGTCTTGACCTGGTACAATCATGTGGCTGCCCTGGTGTATGCCAGGTGCTGCGTATATAGTCTGACCTGTCTTTGGCATGCAATCATGTGATGATGGCTGCAGGGGCACGTCGCTGGGAGTCACGCTGTACCCGTCATACATGGCCACTGGGACCATGCCAGGCTGCGCAAACTGGTGAGCATGACATCAACCGCAAGTTTTACAAGTGCAGGCCAGCGCCGCAAACACATTTGCATCAACATCATATGTCTGCAAACATGCCACATGCCCGGAACGTCGGGGTAATTGCGTGCAGCATGCTGTGATCAGCTAATGCCACATGCCCTCGCAGCATAGTGACAGCGCAACGCCCGGCCAATGTATTGATTGAGGCATGGGCAGAACAACAATCTCTCGATGTCGTGAGCAGCTACTGCTTCATTGCTGTCACAGCAGGACAGCACACTGTGAGGGTGGCATGCCAAACAAAGTGTGCATGTGCTTGCTGTCGGCACTTGCATCAGGGTGTTTTTGTACGAAAAGACGCTGCCTGGGCTAGGTGGCAGGTCACTGATTGATGGAGGCCTCAGCGACAGCGGCGCAACACTGGCACACGAGATCGGGCACCAGCTGGTGAGTGGACGGCAGCAGTAGGTGTGACACTGTTGTGTCAGGTTGTTGCGCTCTGGCAGGTGATGCCGCTCAATTGAAGGATGGCAGGCAGTTAAGTTTCGTTGGCACCGAGATGGAGGCAACGTTGGTGACACACCTGCGGTGCAGGCTTTGTCCAATGTGTCTAGTACAATACTTTGAGTTGGGCAACAACAGCAACAGGCTTAGGTGCATTTTGTGTGCATGTTCCATTTGTTGCTGCCTGCACGTCCAGCATTGCGACACAGTAAACAGCTACTGCAGTGATGAGATGTTGTGGCAGGCTACTGCCTAGCTGTACATAGCTGTCGGCACCAGCAGGGCAGTGATGTTGCCCTGCATTGCCCCAGGATGCAAGCACGATACAGTGTGCAACCGCGCCATGGTACAGGGGACGACCTGTGGCTATGGGTTGTAGAATTAGCTTCTCTTATGTGCGTTGCTGCTGTAATGCCGTTACCTCCAACAGATGCTGCACCATACCTGGTATGAGGAGCACAGGTTTGGCGGGACCCCCTCCCTAAGAGACCAGTGCGAGATGAGCGCCTCAACGCACCCTGCCGATGTCATTGCAGGTGGGTGCAGGCATTACTGGTAACGCACGTCGATCATTGACTGCGGCAATCGTACACTGCGGCAGCCCAGACACCACCTACTGTGACTGGTACACCAATGCAGCACGGCTGTCATAGTGACACCCAGCTGGGGCATAGCCCACTCCCAGCAAGGGATCTGTCATGGTGCAGTTGCACGCACACTCTGAATGCTTGCAGCCCGTGCCTGTTTGCGTGGCCATCTCCTAATGCCTGAGCCATGCCTGCTGAGTTTCTGTGCACGACTGTCCCAACAACCTGCCCCTGCAGGGCGTTCTGACGGTGTGCGTGACACACCAGCGCAGTCGCTCAACGGCACCAAGAACAGTGTGACAGACATCCTTCGCTTTGTAGGCTGCCACCCTCAGACTGGCTCGTACAGCAACACAACGGCGTTTGCGCAGCAGTCCTGCAGCGCTGCTGTGGGCTTCCCACAAGGCAACAAGTACTTCAACAACTTCAACAACCTCTGAGCTATGTGAGTGCTGCAATGCATTGCACATACACCAAAATAGTATGTACTTAAGCTTGCAAGTGAGGCCAGTGATGCTGCAGACCCGTGCAGGGCCTTCGTCTTGGAGGAACAGCTGCCCTAGTAGAGTGTTCTTGCTCCAGGTTTCTTTGTTGAGTGTGTGTAACAGGCGCTGTGACAACTAGCAATGGTCCTGCCAGTGTCACGCAAACGCCCATGCTTACTCAGCCTCAACAGACGCAGTGCTTGCTACAATCTCAGACCAGTCGCAACGGTGTGGGGTTTCTCCTCAGTGCTGCACCGAACAGAGCTCACTTGCGTTGCACTGCCCTGCAGGGTGACAAATCGTGCCTGCGTACGCTGACAGCTGGCCAAGGAGCAAGAGCACGTTGCGCTATCAAGTGCATGCGCAAGATGCAGTGTTGAGTGTGGCACAACTGGCCTCGCGTCAACTTGGCACCAGCCTTGAGCACCAGCTGGCGCTTGCAGCAGTCCTGCTTGGTTACAGCGCTCACCCTGCAAGACCCTTCCTTCCAGCAGGCTCGGTGTGGTGTTCAGCCAATGTACGTGGTGACTCAAAGTGTGCTTTTGTGATACAGAAACTCAACCCTCAGATGTGGGCAGCTGCATCAGTGGCAGGTAGATCAGGTTGGTGTGATGTTTGTGTGTTAGGTGTGATCATCTGTAAGAAACAGGCAATGTCGACCTGCTTACAGCTAGATTGGGAAAGGCGTGGCACTTGAACATAACAAGCAGACTCAAGCACACGTTGCGGCTGCAAGCCACGTTCACACTGGTGCTGGTGCTGGTCCCAGCAGCTGCTGCAGCGGGTACAGCTGCAGCAGCTGCTGAGCAACTGTTGCCGTGTAAATCCTATCTGCAATTGTTTAACATATCAATACGCACAGCACTCTTCACTTACCGCTGATTGACGAGGCAATCCAATCAGTGAGCCCATGACTTGGTTGGTGACAACTTGACACGTACTGCCTTCTTCAGAGAATGCTAATCATGCGACTCAGCCAGCAACTTCTGTCACTCTACACGCAGAACCCAACCGAAAGAAGCTGCATCTTGAAGGCACCACTACTAAGGTGGCATTACAAGAACGTTTGTGAAGGAGCTTACATCACTGTAGTTGCCCACCTCCCCCTGCACCTGGCCATCGCTTCGGCGCGAAAAACGAGCGCGGCTCAACAAGCTCGATGGCGCCGAGGGTTTGCAAGGCCTCCATCTTTGTTCTTTTCGTGCTTTTTTCGTTCTTTCGAAACGGCGCCGCACAAAGCCGGGTCATTGGATGCACACAGTCCGCAGTCGACGGCACATGCACGGCATGCGCCCGCCAGTATCGCTTGACAGCAAGCGGTGCCTGTGGATGCGCTTCCGGGTTTGTAAAGCAGTCAAATGGCACCTGCACGGCTACCCCTGGCCCCTGCACCGGCCGATGCGGCGACACCTACATAAAGATGGCAAACGGAGGTGCGATCGAGCTTCAGCCATAGCTTTGCTGCACGTGATTATCGAATGCGTAGGCAATGCTTCTAAACATAACCGGGTATAATAAATAGTAAGCAACAGCTGTTGGCAGCCTGTTGCTGCTGCTGCTGCTGTGCTGCTGCTGCCGCTGCGCTGCTGCTGCTCTGCATGTGCTGCTGCTGGGTCACGCAACCAGCTCATTGCATGCCGCTCATGGTGCTCTTGGTCTGATAACACAGGTTACTGTCACTGCGACTATGCATGTGACGATGTCGGTGACTGCTGCGGTGGTGCTGTGTCCAAGAACGCCAACTGCCCAGCAATGGCACCAAATCTGGTGAA
The DNA here is from genome assembly GCA_014080715.1 of Scenedesmus sp. NREL 46B-D3. NCBI lineage: Eukaryota > Viridiplantae > Chlorophyta > Chlorophyceae > Sphaeropleales > Scenedesmaceae > Scenedesmus > Scenedesmus sp. NREL 46B-D3. The sequence continues at coordinate 126,640 of JACERP010000178.1, forward strand.
GCCTCACATCACCAACTGCAACAACCCTGTTGGTGTAGCCAAACTCACAAACGGCTACAAGCCAGGTGAGTGCTTGCTAACATACCAACTGTCTGTGTCACTTATTCCAAGCCAGCTGCTTTTTCAACTTGCACACTCAGTGCACACGTCATGGTCACCGTGTGTACGGTTTACATGCTGCCGTGGGTTCTGTGGTGTGCTGCGCAGCACATGCTTGCTGGCACACACGCATGTTGCTAAAGCAGTACGCCTGCCAGCAGAATGTTGCCTCACCTGCCATCTCCTGTGCAGGGCAGTGCTGGTGTGATGCGTTCTGCAGCGCAGCCGGCGACTGCTGCCCAGCATGCAGCGGATGCAGCAACAGCACGGACAGCACGCGAGCGCCCAGACGCCGCTCCCCTGCCCCAAGCGCCGCCTCATTTGGTTCAGACAACATATCACATTCCGAGCACCAACACGCACAGCCAGACTCCACAAGTGACAGTTCAGAGCAGCAGGTGGACGCTGCTGCAGCGATGAATCATGCGGAGGTGATGGTGCAGCACGCGCGGCACAGCGACTGTGGGATCGTGAAGCAGCGGCAACGGTTCAAGGCACAGCTGGCGTCCGTTGCAGCAGCGTCGCCACAAGACTGGGAGGCCAATGCTGAAGCTGTGATGCAGGTAGGGGGGCGATGTGGTGCTGCAGCTCTGCAGAGCCTAATCAAGCAAATGCAGCGCACTTTGCAGTGTTGATATCAGGAGCGCTGACGTGATTGTGATCCCAACAGTTCCACAATGGGTTGGCTTGCGCGTCAGCCACAACCACCATGCTTCTGATCTGCTGCTGCAGGCCTGCCAGGCTGCTGACAAGGGGCCACCTGTGACACCCCACACCATCGCAGTGCATTGGACAGCAGCCAGAGTCTGCAGCGCTGGAGGCAGCTGCAGAGGCGGCACCTACAGTGTTGCCGATGTGCAGTCTCAGATTGATTACCTCAACGCAGTGTATCGTCGCACAGGCATCCGCTTCACCTGGGATGGAGTGATACACACCGTGCAGGCAAGCAGCATGACGCAGATTGATGACTACGATTGGGTGTGCAGCTTGCCACGCTACGGCGAGGGCATGGCAGTGCACGTGGTGACCGCCCCTGAGCACCTGTGAGTATCTGAGGTTCAGCGTCTGGGCTTTAGTTGACTTTTGTGAGTCACAAACTTTACCTCCAGCACCTGTGCTCGGAGCACGCGCGACCAGCAGGACTTTATGATAGAAAAAGCATGTTTGGCATCTGCTGCTGCCTGCTGTGCCTTGCAGTGGCCCACGGGACAAATCATTTACCTTCCCTAGTTTTACATTCAGGCCCTTGCACATGTGAGCACTGCTGCTGCTTTCTGTTTCTTTGCAGCGGCGGGGCGTTGGGCTACACGCAGTACTGGTCAACTTTCTCCCAGCGCTTTGGCCGCACACCTGCATGCTACAACTGGTAAGTTGCCACAGCAGCTGCTGCCATACTTACCCCAGCAACAGGAGCTTTTGATTAAATTGATCTGTAGGGTGTGACACAGAACTGCTGGGCACCAGGCCTGCTGGCAGTGTACTGCAATTGTGCTATGCGCGCCCGCAGTCAGGTGCTTCAGCAGAAGCAAATGGCCTGCATGCCGCGGCATAGCGCACTTGCAGAGGACAGCCGCCAGCAGTCATGCAATGATTTGTATATTCTGTGGATGCTTACCAGCTCCACCTGCAGAGGATTAAGCATGCAGGGCACAGCAGAGAAGCTTGCATCGACTTCAACACCTATTGCTGCCATTCCATGCTTTCCAGGGTGCACATTTACGAGAAGACACTGCCTGGATTTGGTGGCCGCTCAGTGGTCGATGGGGGGCTGGCTGACAACGGCGCTGTGCTGGGGCACGAGATCGGACACCAGCTGGTGAGTGGAGCTCAGCAGTACCCTGTTTTTGTGCATAGTGTTCAACTGGCTGCACTCAAGCGGACGGCTGATCTGCAGTGGCTGGCAGGCAAATGGTGCGGCTGTGTTGGCTGGCGACATTGGCCACCAGCTGGTCAGCGCGGGGTTGTCGACAATGCTGTCACACCATGTTTTTTTTAAATTGCACAGTGGCTGCCCGCAGACCTGCCAGCCTCAGACTCACAGCGCTTGCCTCATCGTGTGATGGCTAGGCTGGGGTCAGAGCAGATGTCTGCTGCTCCTGACTTCCACAATCCCGATTGATCAAGAACTCGACAGCACAAATGCCAGCGCAAAGTGCAACAGCCGCACCCAAGGCAGCCGCTTGCATGCAATGCCTTGAACTCATCACCCCCTGCAGTACGCTGCTGCACCACAATAACTCTTGGCTCTTGCTGCCGCCCACATCCTGTCTGTGCCTCAGATGCTGCACCACACTTGGTATGAGCCGTCTTGGGAGCGTGCATCACTCTCCACGCAGTGCAAGCGTAGCGCGTCACAGTCTGTTGATGACATTGTCAGTGGCAGAAGTGACGGCGTACGTGACACATTGCACAGTCCCTGAACCAGACAGGGGCCATCCTGCGCTTCGTCAACTGCGATCCGCAGACTGGCGCATACAGCAACAGCTCGCGAGTGCGCAGCAGTCCTGCAGCTCTGCTGTAGGCTTTGCTCAAGGCAACGCTTACTTCAACAACTTCAACAACCTCATGAGCTACGTGAGTGCTCTCGACAGCTGGCAGTTTGAAACTTCAGAGTGGACTGCAAGCAAGTCGCACCCCAGTCAGAGTAAAATGCAACAGCATGCTGCGGCAATTACTAGTTGATGAGCAGTAGTACTGTAGTGTTAATGGCTGAATCGTGTTCACTGCGTCTGAGCTGCAAATGTGACGATGGTGCAGTCTGCAATGGCTGAAACCTGCTAAAGTTGTCAAAGCAGGTGCTGTGCCGGTGTGTGCTGATATCAGGATCAATGACTTCACCTGTTGCGGACATGTGCTGCCTATCTTGCTGCTGGTGCTGCTGGTGCTGCTGCTGTTGCTGCAGGGTGACAAGACGTGCTGCGCACGCTCACACCTGGCCAGGGAGCCCGTGCTCGCTGCGCCATCAAGTGTATGGTACAGTCAGCATGCTGATGCCGGCCAAGCATGGGAGCTGCTGTCATGTGCAGATAGTTACATTACACTCTCTGAGTGTTGGCAACTGGTTACATTCGGCTAGTGACATTGTCGTTATCAACGCCAAGGCTGGCCGCATGTCATATCAGTACAGCCCCAGGACGGCACTGCCTTTGGTGACTCGGCCCAGAACCCTGTGTGCTCCGGCTGCAGGTGCACCAGAAATGATTCTTCAAGTGTCGTCTGTACTGCAAAACATGCAGCTGAGCTGAATGCGCGTGCATGTTGTGCACTGCATTCGTTGACGGCGGGAGCTTTTCCAATTGTTATACTAATCCTGCTCATTCTATCAATCAATCAATCAATCAATCAATCAACTACACGTTTTTCTAGCAAGAGTGAAAACCCCAAAAAAGGGGAGCCGCTCCCAAACCACCTTCAGTGGATCCTAACCGGTGGGCGCAGGCCCACAAGCTAGGCTCATTCTAAATTCCACAATTGCATTGTCAGTTGCCTAGCATGCTGGAGTTGCGCAAGGATCTGGGAGGCCTGTGGGCAGAATGACATGCCTGCTGTGATGACCAGGATGATGACATGGTGTATTGTTTTTGCATATATTTAGTATTAGTAATTTTACTAATGCCCAGTTTGATGTCGTGTATGACCTGTGTGCGCACCCACATTGCAGCACCCAGGGCTAGTTTTGAAAGCCTTGGTTGCTGGAGCACTGCGGTGGCTTGAGCACTGATACATTTTGCGACACAATTACGAATGTTATTGTGGACTTCAGTATTGACACGGTGCGTGCAGTCAGCAGCAAGTTCCACCCCCCTATATATGCACGTGCAATTCACATACATATATGTGCACGTGCAATGCACGAGGGTCAGGGCTGGTTCAAAGGGACTGTGCTGCAGCGTGCATCTGCAGCTGAGACCGGTTCTGCCCCTTAGTGCCACTGCCGGGCCCACTCACCGGGTGACTTCAAGTGCCAGACGCTGGTGCAAGTTGTTCAGCGAGCGTGCTGTGCGGAGTGTAAGCCAGACATTGTTGGCTGAACACTGTTTGTCAGGCTTCCAGTCATGATGGCTGATTGTCATGCGCCATTGCTGAAGAAGTCTCCGAGACTTCAAAAGAGTCACTTGGCTGGTGAGTCTGCCGCAGCGACCACGGTGGTGACAGGCCTTTCTTAAGCCCATCTTACAGCCCACCTTGAGAAGGCTATAAGAAATTCGCGAAAGTTGAGGGGAAAAAACTTGCAGGGCGCTCTGTGCAGGATGTCATACGCTGTCCACGCCAATCGGACTTTTATGTGAATGCCAATTCGATGGCGTCCAGTATTGGACGATCAGCTACTTGAACATGTCAGCAAGCCCCCTCGATTTGACAGCGACAGGCTTTTGCAAGTGCTGAAAATAGAAAGATGAGAATGGCCTCGGACTTGCTTTGGCTACCAGCGCTCGTCAGGCCTCTGGCAGGCATCTGGGCTGCCCATACAACGTTGTTCGACGTTCGACGTTCTGTCCAGGCTTTCCTCAGTTCTGTCCAGGCTTTCCTCAGTTAGTTGGCCTTGTCAACTTCCTTACCTGCATAACTAATGACTGCAGTTGGCCACTACGGTCCTTCCCGAACAATGCTGGTGCTACCTGGCGCGTCTGGTGGGCAGTGGCAGGCCAGTGTCCCACCTGGTGACCGGCAGGAAACACCGTGATACTTTCCTTTAAAAGTAGTTTTTTGGTTCAATCATAATTTAAGAAGCTGCTTTGGCAGCAGGTAACACCCCCCCTCAAACTACGATAGCAAGTGGTCGTCGCAACATGCGGCCTATGCAGCGCCGGGGCAACCTGATGCATAAAATATCTATGTACGTAATGGACCCGTTGCATAGCCCGCATGTTTGGATAATCTTGTTGCGGGCTCGTCGTCTGCGACAACAGGACAGTGTCTTTGTCTAATCTACAATTTTTCAAGTTACCTGGTACTTCAGCTGCTGGTACGGAGAGGGCTGGAGAGGCAGCACCGGGGGCGCCCTGTGGCTGTGTCTCGGAGCAGCAGCCGAGAGTACCGCTGCACAGGCAGCTAGAAGCAGTGCCACGGCCTAACTAGACTTCCCACTGCCTATCATGACGGCAGACATACCTGCAAAGCCGGAGAATGGCGGGGGCAGGGCTCCTGCAAGCAGCAGGAGCAGCAGCAGGGCACAGGATGTTAGCCAGTTTGTGCTGCGCTACAAGATCCCACTGATACTGCTGTACTATGGATTCTGCTCAAGCACGCTGATTGTGATCAACAAAGTGGCGGTGCACAACCTGAGGGCGCCAGTGTTCATCCTCGCCTTGCAGCTGCTGTTTGCAGCGGGAGCAGTCAAAGGACTCAAAGTCTTTGGTGTGCTGGAAGCTGAGAAACTGCAGTGGAGCTTGGTACGGCCGTTTATGCTGATTGTAGCAGGTTTCCTAGGTGAGCAGCAAGACAAGACTCGTGTGGATATGCACGGTGGTGATTCACGTTGTTGCTTGTGTCAGCCTGGGGCTCAGCGCTCAACGCGAACGGGCAGGAGGGCCAAACATACCGCTGCATGCATGTCTGTGACTCATCAATGCTAAAGCAGTGCTGCGCGCTGCGTACATGCGCCGCAGAGTGAGGGCTGCTTGCCCTGCCCACATGGTGCCTGTCCTATTATGTGAGGAACTACATCTGCGTCACCCCAACAGGCGTGCTGACACTTGCCTGCACTGACTTACGTGCAGGCACGCTGTTTGCCAACATCAAGGTGCTGGTGTACAGCAATGTGGAAACCTTCATCACCTTCCGTTCATCCACCCCACTGGTGCTGTCAGTGTTTGACTATGTTTTCCTGGCAGGGAGCTGCCAGGCGGCCGCAGTGTGTTCAGCATCCTGCTGCTGGTGGCCTCATGTGGCGGTTACACCTACTTTGACAAGGGCTTCAAGCTGGAGGCGTACACATGGCTGTGTGTATGGTGAGCATTGCCTTCCTTCAAGAGCAAGTGGAACAGCTGCAGTGTGCAAATATTTGCACAATGTGCAGAAGGCTGCAATCGTGCTTGCTAATTGTTTGCTGATAAGGTCTGCTGCAGGCACAGCAGTACCCGCAGGCTGCTTGCAGAATTGATGCGGCAGTGGTGGCAGTGGTTGCAGCGTGCGGGTACGGTCAGAGGCAACACAGCGGCAGCAAAGGCAGGATTCTTGGCGACCAAACACATGTTCAAAAGCAAGCCTACATGCACATATGTCACAGGCATCTTCCCTCTTGCTTTACAGTCTGCGACGCTTGTGTAATGCTGGATTATTGATTGCAGGTACTGTTTCTTCCTGTTTGAGGCTTGCTATGTGAAGCACGTGTGCGATACAGTGCACATGACAAACTGGGGGCGCGTGTACTACACCAACTTCTTGTCAGCGCTGGCACTGCTGCTGGCATTCCCCTTCTGCTCGTCAGAGCACGAGGTGCTGCACAGCTTTGAGTTTACACACGGCCAGGTGGCCCTGCTGCTGCTGTCATGCACAGTAGGCGTGTGCATGAGTCATGCAGGTGCGTGGAGAGCGGCAAAGGTATAGCCAGATATGGAATGACATGCAGGCTGCTCGTCAACTCAACTGGGACATTGCAGCGCATCATGCTCCCGGTGCTGCAGTGCTGCGACCGCTCGGGGTACAGCAGCCGGTACATAAGCCATCTACCTGCTTTGTGTTCTTGCTTGCATGCGTGCTCCTTGCTCGTGTTTGCGCTCCTGACTTGGCGCGTGGATGGACCGCTGAGTGGCTCCTTCCGCCGCATGTGCGGCGCAGACATGGTACTTTGGTGCCCTGCGGCCAGTTGGGACTATGCTGTGCATGCACATGCGCATACAAGATGATTGCTTTCCCACTTGATTGCGCTGTCTTCCTGTGCCCTCCTGCAGGCTACCTCATGCGCAGCAACGTGTCAGCCACAGCTGGTGTCGTGGTTGGCGTGGTCTGCAAAATTGGTTCCATCATCCTCAACCTCCTGATCTGGTCAAACCATGCGTCGCCGATCCAGCTTTGCTTCTTAGCGCTCGGCCTTGCAGGAGGCTCACTGTTCCAGCAAGCGCCACTGCGTGAAAAGCATCAACCGAAGCTGCCGCTGGCCATGCAAGATATGCACGGCGAGGCGGTTGTGGCTAGCACAGAGGGACACAAAGCGGCTGCCCATCATGCAACAAGGGCCCGGCCTCCAAGCAGTCAGGTTGTGTGACGTGTTGCAGCGGGCTTGATTCCATGATGCAGTATGTCAGCTTCACACACAAGGGGCGGTTCCCAGAGGAAGTGACAGGAAGTGACACAAAACCCAAGTTCAGCACAGCAGTGTGTACAGCAGATCAAAGGTGCTGGTGGGGAATTCGTAAAGCATGTGCGTGGGGCGTGGTGTCGAGTGACTCCAGCAAGATGGTGTGCACAGCTTGGGGGCCAGTGCAGCGCAGACGCGCAGGATGCATGCAGGCATGTGCTTGCGCTTGACGACTGCTTGGGCATTGAGTGGCTTGCATTGGTGATTGCGGTTTGGCAGTGATCAGTGGTAGTGATCAGTGGCAGGCACGGCTGTTGCACTCTGGATGTGTGGCTGTTGCCAGTGGCCCAGGGCGTGAGCTACCGACCACGTGCACAGCATGCAGGTGGCTGTGTTTCAAAAACATGTATATACAATATTGTTGGGTGGTCTTGGGTGTTTCCTAGGGTGGGGTGTGCGACATCTGACTTATGGTGTGACAACTAGGTTGGTGACCAACTAAACATGTGATCCAACTACAACGGGCACTTCAAAGCATGCTTTGATGCTTGCAGCACATCTGGCATGCTCACTACTTTGCTTGCCGCGCGTTGTCTGCCACACAAATTGAGGTTGCACCAAGTCGCATGCGCTGGCGACAGTGGGAGTCGGGCTGTGACGATGCTGACCCAGCAATGCTGCAAGGCGGCGCATGGCTCAACCTCTGTAATCAAGGAGGCATGCTTGGTGGAACCGCATGCAGTTATGCATGTTACATTAGCAGCACATATGTCAGCAGCCCTTGCTCCAGCTGTCTGCACCACTGTGCATTCAGGTGCTGGTGGAGTTGCTGCAGGGTGGTGGCGGCATTCCGTGCTTGGGATTGATTCTGTTGTTTTGGCAGCGTGCCTTACGCCACCGACATGCGCAAGGCCTCCTGTGTCCTTTGAAAGCTCATTGACACGCGTTCGAGCAGCAGGCTGACAAGGGGATCATCATGATGTGATCGTGCTGTGTTTACGCTGCTGCATCCTTTCATACCTGCATGGTGCTGGACTTTTTATTGTCAACGTGACCAGCAGAATAATAGTTTTGCAGTGCATCCTATGGTGTTGCGAACTCTAAGCTGTCCTTATGAAAGGTGCTTTCAGGCTATGCAATAAGCTGTAACGTGGTATGGTCGCTCAGCATCTGCAACAGCATTGTGACAGCTTATGTGACAAGCATGCGACAGTCATGTGTTGGTTGAAAGCATGGGAGGTACTAGTACACAGTCCTGTGTCAAGTTGTTTATTGGCAGGAGATTGCACGACTGTAAGAACCGTGTGCACTTCGTTTTTGTACCACTGTCCGTTATGGCATGCTGTGCGTTGCGTTATGTCAGCTACCAGCTGTAAAGTTTACACATGTGTCAGCATAGTGTACAATAGCAGCACTGCACAGGTGGCTGGAAGTTGCTTGAACGCCCAGGTGTGACACACTCTTTCTATTTGCAAGATCAGTCTGTGCATGGTGTTCAATTCGTTGACATGCTAGCTCAGAACGTTATTGTTGCACGTGCTGTTGGGACACCCCCAGCTGGCACAGGGACCCTGAAACACAGTCATTGTGAAACACAATCAATCGAATCCCACAACTCAGAGCGCCTGCACGCACACATCTTGCTCGATCGTGGCTTGTAGGAGGCAAACTTCAGCGAGTAGTACTGCGAGCACGGAGCGCTGCCGTGCCTGCCGGGACGGCGACTGTCCTGCTGCGTACGTGCTGAATCAGCTGCCCAACAGGTCCTGCTGTCGTGCTTGTCCAGAACCAAAAGCGCACGCCCAACATCACAGGCTGAAACATACATGCTGACAGGACAAAGAGCTCCTGTCGGCCAGCGCTGCAGCAGAAGCAGCAGTAGCACAACTTCTGATAGCAGTAGCAGCTGCAGCTGGATGCGCAGCAGGCCAATGCAAGTAGCAAAATCAGCCTTGCAAGGTGATGAACGAACGACCGTGTTAAAGTTACTGCTGGTTTGCTGGGCACATTGCAACGTTGCATGATAGCTGCAGTTGACACTTGACAGTTTCTGCACCAAGTATGCCACCCTAGCAGCAGTGCCACCCCATGCTGGCAACATTTCAGCGAACTTTGAAGCAATGCCAGGTACACTTGCCGTCATGTATGCTGCTGCAACACGTCCTGGGCTTCTGTGGATATGCATATGCATGTGATACTGCCGGTTCCTGCAGGCAACGGTCCTGCAGCAGCGGTGCGGCCAGCAGTGTATGCAAAGCGGTCAAAGCAAAAGGGCTGCCTGAGGCTGTTCCTTGACTCTGCTGACGTCATCGTATGGGAGAAACACCAGCATGGCAGCCTGTATGGTGAGCAAGACAGCGGCATCAGAGGCATGCGAGGGCAGATGCATGCTTTGCGACAATGTGTCCTGTAAAACTGGCATACAAATGTTCACGATGTACTTGCTGTTTTGCTGTCAGCTTTTGGGAGCTGGAGCTTGAATATCGCCACTGCAGGCATGCATGTCTGCGTGTAGTGCAGGATGTGCATGCCTGCAGCACTGGACCCATGGACAAGTCACCCTCAGCAGTTGCAGCAAGCAGCAGCAGCAACAGCAGCAGCCAAGCTGCTGGCTTACAAAGGCAGCACAGACAAGGCACCAGACCCGAGCAGCAGGAAGGTATGCGTACAGCTGCGAGGTCACGGCGAACAGGAGCGATCTCTTTCCTGAAGATGATGCAGGACCACCCTGGTCATCGGGAATGCTTTTGACCAGTGATCAGGCTGCTACCACTGCTGCTGCTGCTGCTGCTGCTGCTGCTGCTGCTGCTGCTGCTGCAAGGCTTCACCACCAACCCCCTCATCCTGGCCAAGGATCAGGTGCCCTGCACTTTAGCGTCGTTTAAGACACTTGTTAAAACAGTAAGTATCAATCGCTGCTGTCCCAAACCCATTAAATTTGGTGTGGCGCTTGAAACGCTTAGCAACAGGTTGCAGATTGTGATGGAAGCTAGCAATAGTTTGAGCTCCTAGCCACAATACCTGAACCAACAAAGCCGTCATTCAGAGGCCAGCAACTGGTGTGAAAGTGCAGCAGTAAAATACTCCAGCTTGCTATCTCTGCAGCTGCTGCTGCTGCTGCTGCCTGATATGATGCTGCCACTGCTGCTGCCATCGCCGCTGCTGCTGCTGCTGCCGTCGCCGCTGCTGCTGCTGCTGCTGCTGCTGCTGCTGCTGCAAACGCTGCAGGCGCGGCAGCTGCAGGCTCAGGAGCTGCAGGTGCAGGCTTGGGGCGGGTCAGCAGCAGTGATGGAGGCAGCAGCACTACGCATACTGGACCTAGACCCCGCCCTTATCACAGTGAGAGGCTGATCTGGACGCCACGTTATAACGGTCGAGTGCAGCTGCAGGAAAGCTGGGTTGTTGAACGGAGCACTTGGCATAGTACATGTTGAACCTGTGCTGATATCGGTGCACGAGTTGTGTTGAAAGTACACCCAATTGTAAGGTGTAAGCAAATGCCAGATATGGGATCATGGGCCCCGGCAGCGGCAACATGATTGTGCAGCAGGGCAGCAGGAGCAGCAGATCAGCCAGATGATGGCGGGGCTGTCGATGGGAGGCGGTGGCAGGGGAGGGGGCGGTGCAGTTGATGCGCACGGGCTGCAGCGTGCATGTATGGTGCACAATCTGGACTTGCTGCTGCTGTCGGCCAGCCAGACAGGTGCCTTGGGTAGCAGAGCAACAGGCACTGTTACCAACCCACACAACCAAGGCCTGTAGCCTGTAGCCAGAAGGCATTCCGTTGTAGCACGATGATTTGAACTTTGATTGGGAGCAGTTACAGGCTTGCAGCTGTGCGTATGTGCAGTACAGCAACTGAAAAGGTGTCGATTCTGAGCGTCTCCCCTGCTGATGTCTGCTGCTGCGCTGCCGGTGATGCCGCAACACTGCAGATCAAGCTGCCCTGCACTCCCGATGGCCTGGCTGCTGCCTCGTCAATGGTGGCCCGGGATGAGGACACCTCCGTAACCATCACAGGTGCAGACGCCGGCTAGTGCGCAGCACTCACCAGCACTGTGCTGTGTTGTGCAGCTTCCCTGACTCAGGCCAGTGCGCGGTGCTCACCAGCAGTGTGCTGTGTTGTGCTGCTTCTGAGGCTCTCAGGCCGTCTTATGACGCACACCACTTTGTTGCTGCAGCCCACCACGTCCCCAGCTCCCCACACACGTCTCTAACTGCACGCTTGTTTGAACAAAACTATCCAGCATCACCGCACCCTCTTCACGGCACGTCGCCACCCTTGCAGTGCTGCTTGTGAGCACCCGCCGGCATACGCTGCCTTTGGTTTGCATTGTCGCGTGTGCGCCGTTGTGTTTGCCGCCCAAAATGAACCGCTGGAGCTGCTGGCGGCTGAATCTAGAGACAATCCCACCGCCTCGCCCAGGCAACGCACCTGCCTGGGAGCCCCGTGCGTTGATTGCTACACGGATGGGGTTCGGCTCAGCCAGGATGATCCCATCACTGTGCTGGCGTCCGCCTGCTGCAGGCGTGTATGCGCCGCATCAGGTGCTGCTGGCGCAGGCGGTGGGCGCCGACTATGTTGCGCCGTACCTGGGGCGCATGTCGGACAGCGACACCACGCAGCTGCAGCTGAGTCACAGGCAGCTGGCCTTCAGCGAAGGCAACCCTGAGCCCATGCAAGCGGTGAGGCAATCAGATGATCTTGAAGTTGTTCCACAGGGCTATGGAGCTTCACTTTACGTGTCGAGTGACATGCAGCGGATGAAGGGTCGGAGGGATGTGATTCCAAGCAGCAAAAGTACCGGGGCTGGTCAATGTGCCGAGGCAGCAGGCTGGCCAACCATCATGGCTTGCTCGCATGTAAGGTGTCAGCACGTAGCTGCAGCGATGGTGATGCAATACATGAAGTGTCTTCTTGGCTGGCAGGGGTGCCGCACAGCTGGCTAGCTAACTAGCTGGCTAGCCCGCTTGTTGCCACTGGCAGACACACATGCTCTCTTGCCACTGCTGCTGCTGCTGCTGCTGCTGCTGCTGGCCCTGCAGGCTCTTGAGGCAGTGCTGTCAATGCAAGCCGCAGTGGCCCACACAGGGTCCACCATGCGCATCCTGGTGGCATCCATCCGAGCAGCGGAGCAGATGGCCATACTGGCAGCACATGTGAGTGCAAGGCAGCCAGCTCAGGGTTTCTCGACACGCCACAAGGCCAGACCCACCAACTGCCATGTCAACTGCCTGGCTACAGCGTGGCGCGGTGCTAGATACACCAGCGGGGTGGCTGCTGGGTCAGCCTGCGGCTGAGCCGGCATCTTCATGCTCAGCCCAACAGCTACAACTGAGGGCATGCTGGACTTGCAACAATTTGTTGCCACATATTAGGATGGTATGCGAAGAACTGGATTGCGCTTGTCTAATGCTGACGGATTCAGTGTTTTTGGCCTGCAGGGGTGCAACACCTTCACCTTCAGCCCTGCCGTGATGGAACAGCTCTGCTGCGTGCCAGAAACGATGCAAGCAGCAGCAGACTTTGAGGCAGCAGCGGCCGGCAATGGCGCAGAGTGGTAGTCGCCTGCGGGGTTCGCCTGCAGCTCTTCACCTGGCATCACCAGCATCCCATGTGCTGGTGCATGCGGCAAGGATGCATTTGCACCTGTTCGACTCTTGTGGGTTGTCAAGATCTGGCTGGCACTGGATGGTCCGCAGCACAGTACTGCTGTTTGCTGAAGCTGGAGGTGTGTGGCAGGGCAGCATGCTGACGGTTACAGACCAAGGCCTGAGGGTGCTGCCTGTTTGTAAGAGCAGAAGCAGCGGCAGCAACTGGCAAGACCTCTGCGGCAGGGGACGCAGCAGCAACAAGACAAAAAAGAAGACATTAGCAGCAGCAGCAGCAGCAGCAGCAGCAGCCAGCAGCAGCGCCAACAGGCTGGTGCGCACGACCCAGGAGCAGCGGAGACAGGGCATCAATTGCATGCGCTGGTAATAGCAACAGCTGCAGAGGAGGAGGAGGAGGCAGCAGCAACAGCAGCAGCATGAGGTCACCCATTTTTAGGGTGCAGCATGCACACCTGTTGCCAGAGCAGCTGCTGCGCGCTAACCAGCGTGACGCTGGTGCTTCTGAACACCTGGGAGTCACAGTGCTTGACATTATATTGTTGCCAGTGGGCATGCCAAGAGACCACACCTTTTCATTGGCGCCAGTGCAGGGCTCGCTACTACAGCAGTGCCCTGCACAACTACAGCAGCAGCAGTATGATGTTGATACTGCAGTGTCATGGCAGAGTCTGCAGCAGCTGCTGATCACCAGTCATGACTTTGACAATGCAAGGGTTGCAGGAGGACACCCGTTGCACAGCACAATGCAGCAGATGTGGCGCTCGCATGGCTAACCCCCCCGCCCTCGCCACCCTGTCTTCATCATCATCATATTACCAGTTCCTGCTTCTCTTTGCTAGTGTCTGTAAGCTCACTTGCACTCAAAAGGACAAACAAGGGTGATTGCCGCCCTTGCACCGCCCACGCCTTGTACTTGTGTAGAATCACAGTTTGGATGTTACACGACGGGAACATCGCCCGTTTTCGAGCCAATTACAGGCTCATTGGGCAACCACCTCGATCATTTGCCTTCCGCTTTCAGGGTGAACACCTGCACCTGCACCTAGGCACCTGCAGCTTGCCGCACTGTCCAACCCATTTCTGCGCGGGGTCAGCAGGTTCAACCTCAGGTTCGGCCAAAGTTTGCCTGTCAACCGCTCTCAGAGGCTAGCAGCGAGCCTTTGATCTCCAGCATGCTGCGCAGGGTGCTCAGATGCTATGTGGCTTACATTGCCAAGCTGAGCACCTGGTGTTGCATCACACGCCCCAGCACCCGCCAGCAAGAACAGCCCTGCGAGCTGCAGAGCACCGCCGGACACACCGGGTGGTGGCCGTGTAGTCTGCGAGCCAGGTGCTCTGCTACATGCGGCTGTCACCAAAACTACACCGCGCGAGATGCGTGCAGGGCTGCAGCCAGCATGCCCACGCAGGCTGAGCTTCACAGGTTCTGAGAGTCAAACGCCTTGAAGTATTGGGTACAGTAACCCTTCAAGAAGTACCCAAAAACATTTCCAGAATAGCAGGCTGCTGCTCACTGCTTGCACTGCAGCACCAGCCCCGCCTCTACCAGCTCTCCCACGTCTCCTGCCACACTGTACCGCCTCACCGACACCAGCCTCTTACCACCACCCTCCAGCAGCACGCCCGCCTCTGCACGCCTCAGCCTGCCCTCATCATTGATGTCCACAGCAGACCACGCCCCGAGCGGCAGCAGCGCCGCCACCACACCACCAGCAGCAGCGCCAGATGCATCGAAGCAGCTAGCCACAGCACCAGCTGCTGCGGTGCCGCCGCTGCCTACCAGCAGCAGCTGTGAGGGCTGGGGAGCTGCGTCAGCCCCTGCTGCTGCTGCTGTTGCGGCAGCCCAATTTCCTGCAAGCTGCTGCGGCTGCAGCGCCGGCTGCTGCGCAATGCCCGACTGGCCACCGCCACAGCCTGCCAGATCACGTTTGCCAGTGTACGGACCGTCATACCTGGAGTGTAAGAAAGCAGCAAGCAGGCAAACAAGCGCGAAAACTCTTGAGGCAAGAAGTGACATGCGAGGTGTTAACGTCATGCAGGCTGGTTCAGTTGGGCATCCTCCAAGGTGCCAGGCTAGCAGGTCTTGCAGCTGGTGTTACTCGCACTCGTTGTCATCCCTGCTGTTTGCGGTAGCACTGATAACTTGCACCAGCATCCAGCTTGCTCACTTCTCCCTGTGCAGGTCGATGCCGGTCAACCGCCAGCCGCCTGCGGGGCCCCACGCGCGCTTGAAGTTCTGGACGACCTTCACCCGGAACCTGGGCTGCTGCTGCTGCTGCTGCTGCTGCTGCTGGGGCCCGGTTTGCTGCTGCTGTGGCAGCACAAAGCAATGCTCCAGCTGCACCTGGGTGGGGTGCTTCTTATCTGCTGCTGGCCAGGTGGCTGGTCCTGCAGGCAGCAGCAGCAGCAGCAGCAGCAGCAGTGCATACAGTGCACCATGGTGGTGGTTGCTAGTCGCATGCAAAACATACTGGATAAGTTGCTTGTGGTACTTGTACTGCTGGAGGACACGGACCAAGGCTGAGCTGTGACAGGTGTAGAGCCAGCATCTGTGTGCCAATGTTGAATGCACGCACGCCATGTCAGCTGTCAGTGCATTCTGCCCGCACTGTTGTACTGCACCAGCATGCCAACAACTGTGGTGCCTGCTGCCCACCTGTGCTGTAGCTGCCGTCCGCGCTTGCCACCAGCAGCACGCCAGCATCTGCTGCAGCTGTCCCATCAGCATCGCTGCTGCTGCTGCTGCTGCTACTGCTGCTGCCTGACTGCTCCTCGGTGAAGGCAATGGCATCTGCTTCGCAGCCAACCGTGGGCATCAGCCGGCGCACCATTGACCTGCAGGACGGCGTACAACCAGCAACAAAACCATAAGTGTGATGTAATGAAGTTGATTGAGATGCAACACACTCAATCAACTGGCTTCCTCGCCCCTAACGAAGCCGCATGTTACCACAGAAGCACAACACAGATGTCTAGGTGCAACGCGCACACTTAACATCGGACAAGTAGTAAACTGTGACGGGAGCACTGCTGATGGGGCCATACATGCAGCAAGTAACAAGCAAAGCAAGCTGGTCTCATAGGTTCTTGCAGGACGCATCCATAAGCAGATGCATGCATACAAGTATGATGTCGCCAAGTAGTGGAGATGTCTTGACCGCAACGTGCAGGTGTGCCCCTGCAGCTACCGCTGCTGACGTGGAGCTGACGATGCCAGCAGTGCCAGTTCACCTGAGTTTCCTGTTGCCGCCGGTGTCCACTGCTGTTGTGCTGCTGCACTGGCTCTGCCAATCCCACAGCTCCACTCCCCACTCCCTGAACGCACCTGGTGCAGCAGCAGCAGCAGCAGCAGCAGCGATAAGCAAGGATATGATCCCGCCCTTCAAGTACAGACAGCTAGCACTTGTAGGGCCAGTCAGCTCTGAGATGATGGCAGAGCATGTGGCATGCTGTTCACCTTGCGCAACGCAACCGCAGAGCAGAGAGTCGTTGTGTGCTAGAGCAATGTAGGGCATCCCAGCTTTGAGTTTGAGCAATAAGCAGATGACACAGCAGGCGCGGTGCCGCACAAGAGTTGCTTACCTGGCACATAGTGCTCTGGCAACTGCTCTGGCTCTCCAGTAGGAGTGAATGTGGCGGTGATGCCCTCCCATTCACCTGCAGGAAAACAGGCCAAGTGCTTGGGACATGGCAACCAGGCCGGTTCGATCAATGCAGCACAGTGGATGGAGCTCGACCTGTTGTTTTGTTGCTGTATACATGCCTTCCACTGCAGTGTCATTGAAGTGTCATTGAAATGTACGTGACAGTTGCTCTGTTGCTGATCATGGTGCAGCTCGTACAGGCACTAGTGCATGCAGGACAGCTGCAGGTATGACAAACTTAAGTACGGTAATGTAGTGACACAATCAACACATTGCTGCTGATCCAATGCATCCAGAGCAGCTGCAGAAGCAAGGGATGCCTGTTCTGTACTGTAGTAGCATTTGGCAACATACTGCTGTTGTCCTGAAGGCCTGCTGTCACCTACCAGACACTTTTGATCCAAACAAACCCCAAGCGTCTTCTTTACTATCAGCTGCTGTGCTTCTGGCCATCTCCTGAGCTGCTGCAAGGCGCGTCACGAGCTGGGGGCTTCTTCGATGGCTCAGGCCTGGCTGCCTCGCACATCGACGCTGTGCTAGGCTTGATCTCACCGCTTTGTGTGATTGGAAGCCAATCATGCCGTTGTACTGACAGCAGGGTTTGTGCGCGCAGGTGTGCAGACACAGCAGGACGCGCTTGCGACGAACACGGCGTTGCAAATGAGAGCTCAGCAGGGCTCACGTTAATCCAGCCTCAGCTACATGCCGTGCGCATTGACAGCTTACTGGCTAGTCTCGCCACAGGCCATGGTTCAGGTCCACATGAAACATGACACATGACCTTGACCATGACGTGCAACATCTGCAAGCAGTGCTGCACTTGGAAGCGCAAGCCGTTGACCTCCTTGTGTAGGTACCGAGCACCGGATGATTTAGGAGTTCATAGGGTCTAGATCACCCGTTGTTTCAACCAACGAGAAACATCAGACATAACGGCAAAAGTCAGGCTAGGATCAGCCAGTTGCCGGCAAGTGCTCACGCAGACTGGGAAGCACAGCTGCTGCCAAGCTTTTCATGCCTTCATTGTCTGAAAACTGCGACCGGAAGACACGCTTGCAGCGCCCCACCCGCAGCCCAGTCAAACCCTACCCGCCGGGTCCACGCCGACTTGGCGGGTTTGACCCCGGGCGTTGCCACGGACACCCACCTTGCGGTTGCGAACCCCATTACATACCACCAACAAAAGTTATAATCCTATGCCACTCTGGTTCAGGAAGAACTGCCTGTTACCGTTGCTCTGGGGTCGCAGCACTGCAACAAACCAACACATCACAGTAAGGTTGCTGCTGCTGCTGCTGCTGCCAGCCCAGGAATACAGCAGCCGCCTGAGGCGAGTCAGAGCTCACTGAGCAGCCAAGTCTGACTGGAAGCATGCATGATGTGTCGCACCCCAACCCATTGGGTTATCAACATCTTCAACACCTCCCAACATCACAGCCACACGTAAATGCCAACACTTGTCAAAGCGCCCATGGTAAAAGCCAGCCAAAGCACTACCTGCCAATACAGCAACAGCATCCTGCCAATGACTACCTGTATCGTCACCCCCAACGCAAAGATTCAGCTCAGTCATCGTTCAAACAATTTTGTGCCTGGCTGCAGGATAAACAATGAATGACACGTAACAGAGTGTGATGCTGTTATCTTCCTCTCTTGCTCAACATTCCAGCAAGCATCAACAGTGACTGCTGGACAAGCAGCATGCGCATACTCATACCAGAAGCATCGTCATACACAAGCACAAAGGCATGACATCAGAGCCAGGCTCGACTTGCCTGCTCAAGCATCTCGCGCCGCAAAACTTTACATGCTCAAGTCTCAACACGTGTTGATGTTTTGCAGTCACGCAGCAGCACGTCCGTGTGTGACATACAGACTGTTTGTTCGCTGCAAACAGCTGCCTGCTGGCGCTCAGGTACATACTTGTTTTGTGATCTCATCAACATTAACGTCAGGATTTCAGCAGAACAGCCCTGGAATGTGCAAGGAACGCACCTTTGTGCTCAATCATGCACACGCATGCGAACACACACCACACTGCAGCCTGCTCAACATTATAAAGTGCTGCAGTATCACGCTTGCGGCAGACAGCACACACAAAAAGAAGGATGTAAGGCTGATGACGCCGGCTGCTGCCCCTGATCTGATAAAAAGCCAGCAGATGCGCTGCTCACAATGCTCCCTTGACATTCCAGTGATGTTGATGATGTCCAACTGTGACGCCGTGACTTCCTGAATGTCTGACCATGATACAACCCAACACAGGCAGCGCAATTAATACCATACAACTCAGCTGCCCTCTTTGTTCTCAGGCTGCCGCTACATCAATCAATCCGGCAGCAACAATCGTGCCTTTCAAAATCAGCTCAAACGCACCACCTGCAGAATGGTCTACGCAGCAGGCCCTCAGCACAGCCAATGATGTACGCTGCAGCACACTCTCAGCAACAGCAAAAGAAGACGGTCGCCAACTTTACCTGCGCGACAAAAGATCTGGTGCTCAAAACTGCCCAGGGGCATGCGTCCTGCCGAGCAATGCATGGCGACGCAGAGCACCATGGCAGACACCCCACCCGACACCCCATGCGCAGGCACCCCATGCGCCTTGGTGTCAGTGACGTACTGACACGCAGGCTGCCTAGCTCCTGTGCGTGCTGCCTGCACTCGCCAGCACGCCACAAACTTATGACAACCCATCCGGGCTTAACGCCACCGCCCCACCCACGTCTTGCACAGCCACACGCAATGTTGACTGGTGGAGTGCGCCGTGCATCGCCACAAGAGGCGCGGGCGGACATACTGCATGCTGTCACTCGGGCGCATGGGTCGTACCTGGAGCACAACATAGCGCACAGCCCACTGTGTGCCAGGCTGGCTGCAGCAGCACACCATGCACGCACACGTCGCATTGCAACTGGCGCACGGGAAAAGCTGAACGTTTCACAGCGAGTCCTCCTGTGCCCTGCAAGGTCCGGACACACACCATACCCCTGGACTGACACAAAACTCATCTTAAAAAAGCTGCTGATCACACCAGAAAGTGATGGTGTACCTGCAGCATGCACAACTCACTTGTGGCCTTGTGGCCTTGCACCAGAACGTCTGCCGAGACACACCCAGAAACAAGTCGCGACGCGTTCGAGCCCACGCGCGGGCCGCCAGCGCAGACATTCCCCAGCGCTCGCCCTCAGAACTCCTCCTGGTCGCTGCTGCGCGACGAGGCTCGCGAGCCGGCACGCGACTCGCTGAACTTGAACACCAGCACCCCGTTCTTCTCCTCCACACTCACGTCGCCGTCGCCGCCCGCAACCTCCACACCCACGTCCTGCTGCTGGGCAGCGGCGGCGGCTGCGGCGGCCGCAGCCGCCAGCGCACTGGATGAAGCTGCAGCAGGCACTTGTGAGGACTGCTGCTCCTCCTCCGCTGCTGCTGCTGCCGCTGCACCATTGCTACTCCCATTCGAGACAGCATGCGCTGGCTCCACCTCCGCCTGAACCACCGGCTCCGCAGGAGCAGATGTGCCGGCCAAGTTGGCTGCAGACACAGGCGACGCGGGCCGCGACTTCACCATCTTGATCTCCATCGCTCGCAGCTTCTCCTCCATCTTCAGGTACTCTGCGCGCAGCTTTGCCTGCTCCCACCTGAGCAGCTGCAGCTGCGCAAGGTCCTCTGGGCTCATGTTCGCCTCGTCCGCGCTCGACAGGCTGCCGTCGTCCCACATGCTGCCGCTGCCGCTGCTGATGGTGTCAGCACTGCTGCTGCCCAGGACGTTGAGGCTGCTGGCCTCTGCTGGCTGTCCTGAAGGGCTGCCCGTGCGGCTGCTTGCAACGGAGGCTGCTGCTGCTGCTGCTGCTGCCTCCGCTGCTGCTGTCTGCTTCTTGCAGTCTTCCATGAACTCGTTGAAGAGCTCAATGCGCCGCTCCTCTGGGAGAGAGAGGTAGCGGATGTCACGCCACATCTGTACCACACACAAAGCAACGCAGCCGCAATGACGGCGGCGGCAAGCCGGCAGTGTCAGCAGGTACTGCCTGTGAGCGTTGGGGGTGGAGGAAGCAAGCCTGCATGTGCCCAGCTCAGCACGGCACATAGCGTCACTTATGCACGTATGCGCTGGTGCACCGCATGTGCACTGCATGTGCCCAGCACAGCAGGGCACACAGCACCAGCACCTATGCGCAGCAACTGGCTAACTCGGCAGACCATCGGCAGCCGCCGCTCACAATTTACTGCACACACAATCATCTTCTGCAACCAGGCAGCTGTTCAATCGGCGTCTGGCACAGCTGCACGCTTCAGCGCACACTCACCGAGGGCTTTGCTGCCACCCATGTGCTGACTGCTGTGATGCTGCCGGCCTCCCTGGCCTGCTGCAGCAGCTGCCGGAAGTCGTTGTCTGCGCGCTCAGCCGCTGCCTGGCACGCACGCTCCAGCACAACCTGCATGCCCGTGCAGCAGCAGCGGAGTGCACGCAGCACAGCAGCCAGGGCAGTGTGAGGGGAGAGGAAGCACAGGCACAGGCACGTGTCGCAAGCAAGCTTCATTGCTAGCCCCTGCAGCAGGCACGGAGTGTGAGACGGCATCCAGCAGGCGGCCACGCCCTGCAAAGGAGCATTTGGTCGCAAGCTCCTGAGACGCCACCTGTGCACCCCACCGCCCTCGCCGCACAGCGGGCAGCTGCCGGCAGACACTCCCGCACGCCTCCCGCCCACCCCCCGCAGCGCGCGCGCCTGTAACAGCACAACCCCCCCGCACACCACCCGGCCCCACCTCCCGCACGCGGACGTCAAACAGCTCCGCCCGGCGGGCCTCAGGCACGGCCTGCGCCGCGGGCGCCGCCGCCAGCAGCGGCGCCACCTCTGCCCAGTCGCTCTCGGGCCCGACGTTCAGCTTGGCCAGCAGGCGCACGACGTCCGCCTCCGCCCGCGCCGCGGCCTCTGCGGCGACCTGCCGCAGCGCCTCCTGGAAGGCGGCAAACAGCTCGCGCCGCCGCGCGTCCGTCGCCACAGCCTGCAATCAATGTGTCAACAGCCAGGCGGCATGAGTCAGGCTGGCGCACGCTGAAATGTGCCTCGCGCTGCCGCCACCACCCCAGCAGCACCCCACACACCTGAAACACCCCCCTCCAAAACACACACGCACGCGCACACACAGCGGCTTGCCTGCACGTTGCTGTGCTGCGCACGCCGCCGCGGCCCCACCTGCCAGCCCTCCTCGTCCCCCAGCGCCTCGGCCACTTCAGCGTAGCTGCTGGCCTCCGTGATGTCCGGCGTGTGGCTGCGCAGCAGCTGCAGGAAGCCGGAGTCGGCCTGGCGGCGCGCACGCTTGGCGGCCGCCTCGGTCTCCATCTCCTGCAGCGCGGCAACAAGCGCAAGGGCGCGAGGTCACACGCAGCACGCCAGAGAGAGGCTGAGCGCGCAGGACGGGCGCAGGCGGAGCGCGCCTGACGCTGAGCGGGGACGCTAAGACGCTCGTGGCTGTGCTGTCAGCGAGAACAGACCGTACTTGTACCTGGCACTGCAGACCTGCTCTGGAGCAGTGCGTGGTGGTAATGAAAACGCAGACATGCGGCACTTGTCGAGTGCTGGTACGCAACTGAAGACCTGCTGCAGCGCGCCAAAGCAGCTCGCAGGGCACACCCGCGCGTGAGGTTCCCAGCCGCCCCCCACCTTGAGGATCTTGTTGGCGTCGTCCTTCACGCTCGTCACCACGTCCTGCGCGATGCGCATCGCCAGCCCGCTGAACCGCAGCCCCGCATACACCGCGCCCTGCACCGCGCCGATGCCGCCGGCGCCGCCGGCCGGGCCGCCGCCGCTGGCGGCCTCCCCGCCGGTGCTGCTGGGGCTGCCGGGGCCCGCGACGCTGCCGATGCGCTGCAGCAGCGCGGCCGCCTGGTCCTTGGCGCGGCCATAGCTGGCCTGCAGGCCGGCCAGCTGCGACGAGGCCTGCGCCAGCCGCTCCTGCTCCTGCTGCAGCTCTGCGGGCGCAGCCTCGCCCGACTTGACCTGCAGCAGCAGGTTGGCGCCGCGCGCACCTTGCGTAAGAATAAGAAGGACTCAGAGCAATGTACAGTACGCCTCCAAGATATTCAAAATGGGAGATTCACGGCGATCAGCCCCTTCCTGTCCCCTTGAAACATGTTGCTCATCCTAGAGTGCCCCCAACATAGTAGCCGGATCCCCTTCTCTCGCTCTCGCAAATAGCACGCAGACGGAACACCCACCAACCATCCTCGCAGCATGCAAAACGACAAGCACCGCCAACTCTAGCAACCTCAGCAGAGCCAAGCTCCCTACGCCCCGCTGCTGCGGTTGACATAGTGCAAACAAGCGACATGCAAGCAGCCAGCGCACCTTCTGCTGCAGGCGCTGCACGGACACCCGCTGCCTCTCTGTCCTGCTCTCCTGCTCAGTCAGCTGACCCTCCAACCGCAGCAGCTGCTGCCCCAGGGACTCCCAAGCCTGCAGCAGCACCTTGCTCGCACGGCCACTGCCGCTGCCGCTGCTGCTGCTGCTAGGTTCCGGCGCACTCGCCGCCTGAGCAGTAGCTTGCTGTTGCTGCTGGCTGCCGCGCGGCCTGCCAAGCAGACTCTGCCAACCTGATCCAGCTGCCGGCCGCTGCTGTGGCTGCTCCTGCTCCTGCTGCTGCAGCGCCTGCTGCTGCTTCTGCTGCTTGCCGCCAATGCCCAGGAAGCTCAGCACGCTGCTGGCGCGGTTCGCCGTCTTGGTCTTTTCAACCTCAAGGGTGTCCAGCTGCTGCTGCATCTGCCCTAGCCGCTGCTTCTCCTTGGCAAGCTTGGAGGGGTCTGCTTGACCCTTGGCAACCTGCGCACACGCCACGAGCACCGCTCCGCAGATGGAGACTCACAGTGTCCAAGGTGTGAAATGAGTCCTGCGTGCTCCTTGCAGAACACCTATGTTCCCGCGCCGCAGCTGCTGCTGCGCATGCTGTGTTCAAGCAGCCGAGTCAGCTGAAATCAAAGAGCTGGCTGTTCGTGAGGCAGTCGTCGCCTCTGCTCACCTTCTCCTGCAGCTTGTTGACCTTGGTGGTCTGCTTGGCAGTCTCGCTGGTGGTCTTGATCATGCGGGCCTCCAAGTCAAACAGCTTGTCCTGCAAGCAGCAGCAGCAGCAGCAGCAGCAGCAACACCACACCTCTGCGATAGGGAAGCGGAGGGGTCATGTCCATCAAGCCCTGGCATGATGGCTGAGGCCGCAGCTACCAAGACACGCCGACCGCTGCTTGTTTCACTTTGCATGCCAGCACTGGCTGCCACAGCTGCAATGTTCATCCCGCCAACTTGCAGCAGCAGCCTGCTGGTCGCGCAGCACCAAGCCCCATCTCCAACAGCTGCGCTGAGCCTCGCCGCACCTGCAGGCCCCGCCAGAGGCCAGCAGCTGCAGTGAACATGGTGGCCGGCGGCGCCTTCGCCGCCTCTGCAGCTGCTGCTGCAGCCGCAGCAGCAGCAGCTTCCTCCTCTTCCTTCGCCGCCCGCCGCGCAGCAGCAGAGCCGCCCCACCACCTCCCAGCGCCGCTGCTGCCGCTGCTTGCGGCCTTGCCGTTGCCGCCGCTGCCGCTCGCGCTGCTGCCGCTGCCCGCGGCCGCCGCCGTGCGGCGGCCGCCGCTGCCGCCGGCAGCTGTGACGCTGCCGCTGCCGTCGTCGCTGTACGAGCCCTCGTCCAGGCTGACGCTGCCGGCGCTGCTGGCGCTGCGCTTCAGGCTGCGCTCGTGCTGGGCGGCGGGCCTCATGAAGCTGTGGCGCAGCGCCTCCTGCGCGCCGATGCGCGCAAAGCCTGCCTTGCTGACGAACGACACGCTGCCGTCGTCGCCGACCATGATAGTGCGGGGCCGCAGCAGCGCCTGCAGCAGCGACCAGCCTGCAGGGCACCGCGGCAGGCGCAGGCCAAGCACACTCACCGTTGGCCCTGGTGCAGCGCACACTCACCGTTGGCCCTGATTGCAGGGGCAGCCCACGGACCGTATGTGCTGTGTCACGCCCCTGCTCATGCTGCCACAGCACTGCGCCCAGACCCAGCAGATAGCAGTGCTGCTGCTGCTGCTGGCACAGCCCTGCCGAGCTGTCTTCCAGCTGCACCATCTGCAGGTGCTGCAGCCGCACCCGTACCTCGGTACGGCAGCCCGCAGCGCTGCAGCTGCCGCCGCTTCTGCTGGTGCTGCTGCCCTCACCTGCGCCGTCGTTTGCGTCCAGCACTGCAGTGTCCCGCTTGCTGATCCACCTGCAGCTCTTGCGCCACGCGTCGATGTCGTAGTCGCAGCGCTCGTACTCCACCTTGAACAGGTTGAGGCCTCGCGGCGTGCGCAGCGGCGGCAGGCACAGCTGCAGCATGACGATGCCGGCTGACCAGCTGTCGAAGCGGTCCGGCTTGTGCTGCGCCCACAGCATGGGGCTCAGCGCAAGAGCAAACGCGGACTTGGCGAGGTGCGGCGA
Source organism: Scenedesmus sp. NREL 46B-D3 (assembly GCA_014080715.1). Taxonomy (NCBI): domain Eukaryota; kingdom Viridiplantae; phylum Chlorophyta; class Chlorophyceae; order Sphaeropleales; family Scenedesmaceae; genus Scenedesmus; species Scenedesmus sp. NREL 46B-D3. The sequence goes on from JACERP010000178.1 coordinate 151,680, forward strand.
GTCCGTGGGCAGCACATACTGCGGGCAGGCACGGGGCGGCAAAGCCATGTGTGAGGCAGGGTTCGCGCGCTGGCGGGCGGGCGGGCGTGCGTGCGTGCGTGCGTGCGTGCGCGTGTGTGTGCGTGTGTGATGAATGCAGGGACTGCAGCGACTGAAGGTTCAATGGCCTGCACACTGTGCAGCACGACTCTGCGGCTGCAGACATGGGAGCTGCAGTATGTGATTCAGTGCTGCCGAAAACCAAGTACACATGTGGTCAAAAACAAGTTCTACAGACTACTAAAGAACAGCAGCAGTGCAGCACACCTGCTCTGGTGGGCAGTACATGGGGTCGAGGATGCTCTCCTCGGGGCTGTAGTTGGTGCCGGTGCGCAGGTCAGCGGCAGCGCCCAGGTCAATGAGCTTCAGCCTGCCGTCGCGCTCGCTGGCGATGACGTTCAGCGGCTTCACGTCCCTGCCCGGCAGGCAACAGCACCACAGCAGCGCTTGTGTGGGGTGTGTGCTGACTGGCTATCACTGCTCAACGACTGTTCAGTGTACTTGTCTGTTGCTAATACATGGGCCCGGCAGGCAAGCACCGCAGCAGCGCACGTGCGCACCACACTCGCCACGCTGACTCTGCAACCTCAACCTCCAACGCCACCTGAGGCACGCGAATTGGTCTGGGCCGGCGGTACGGTCTGCAGCTACTGCATCCCTGCAGCGCAGATCACCTGCTGTGCATGGCTTGTGTTTGCGCTGCTGCTGCTGCAGCTGCGCCGTGCCTCTGCCCCCTCCACGCACCTGTGCACTAGGCCCGCCGCGTGCAGCGCGCTCAGCCCCAGCAGCAGCTGCCGCATGGCCACGGGCACCACGATGTCCTCGGGGACCGCCAGGTCGCGCGCCAGCGCGCGCAGCGTGTCGCGGCGGCGCAGGTAGTACGCGAGCGTGTTGCTGCCCTCGTAGCGCCACATCTGCAGCGGCACCACAGGCAGCCGCACACGAGCCTGCTCAGGACGCTGTGCCTCCCGTCATCACACAGCGTGCGGCGCTGCTGTGATGGTGCCATGACCGACGGCGTACTGTGCTGTGTAACGGCACGCAGAGTTGCTGCTGCTGTGTGTGGGCGGGCGCCACCGCTTGCCACGCCTGCATCTCCGTGCCACCTGCCAGCAAAGTGGCAACTGCTGGTGTTGCAGGCTCGCCCAAACAAGGCTGCGGCGTCTGCGGCGACACCATGCTGACAGGCGTCTCACCACCTGCCACCAACATGCACTCGTCGGTCACACTGCCAGCTGCTGCCAACTGCCTGTGTTGTCCGCCAGCCACGGCTCCTGCCCGCAGCTGCCAGCTGCTGCTGCTGCTGCTGCTGCTGCTGCTGCTGCTGCTGCCTCCACCTCGCACTGCCTTCGCCTGCGCTCGCTTTCCACTGCAAAAACGGCTGTCATCTCCATCCTCTGCTTATAGCGCCGTTGCCGCTGCTGCTCACCAGCCACAGCCCCTCCGTGAGCCTGCTGTTTGCTTTGCGTGGCTCCACCTCGCAGTAGCCGAGAAACTCAGCAATGGAGCCCTTGGCTGCCTTGCTGGCGTACACATTCATCAAGTGCTCCATCTGCGCCATCTCAGCAGCACCCTGCGTGTTCAAGCAGCACCGATTAGCTTTGTTTGTTGGTTAGTGTGATGCAGAATAGTAAAAGCTACAACTTAGACAGCACGGTATGCTGCTTGGACTGCAGGACGAGTAAGCTTAGATCTGCTGTGCACAACGGCTTGAACTGCTGTCAAATTGAGACCAGCTTTAGGTAGCTGATAGCAATCATGCAGTGCCACGGTTGCTGTGTCCTGCGGCTGCAGAGTGCAGGATGCGGTCTCTCCATGGTGGTTGCAATGCGCCAAGCCTGCCTTGACGGTGCACTGCTGGTCATCTCAACAGGGATTCATCGCAGCTATGCAGTTGCAAAAGGTTGCAACCTATTAATGTCATTCAAGAAGCTAACTGTCGCAAACATGCCGCAAATCAAAGAAGAGCTCAGTAGCCTAAGGATGCAACCTCCACCTGCTGCTGATGCTGCTGCCTTGCACACCTGCACCCTCGCCTTCACTCGCTTCAGCACCACCCTTTCCTCCCCTCCACGGCCCAGGTCAAGCAGGCCCTGCAGACGTGCACCGCCTTAGCACTCTGTGTTCCGCAACTGACTGCAGTCGCTGCTGAGAACAAAACGCATGACCTACTGGCTCACCTCAAACACCTGGCCATACGAGCCCTCTCCCAACGACCGTTTTACAGTTATTTGGTCTGGGGAGTGCTCTCTGCCCTTCGCTACCAAACGAGCATAGATTACAGTCGCACCAGCCCTCCTGGTATAAGCGAGACGCGGCAGTGGGGCTGCCAGGCGCCGTTTACACGGGCCAGGCAGTATTATTTGGCGATTGAGCTGCATGTAATTTTCTTCAGCAGACCATGGAGGTATTGCTGACCTGTGATACTGCAGCCCTGCAGCCTGAACACGGTTTTATATGCACTGTTGAAACTTAACATTGCTACGGTTGAAGCAGGTGAAGCCCATGCTGTCAATTAATGTCGTTGAAGTTCAGCAGACAGGTCACAGTCATCTGGCACATGTGTTCTATGACCGTAGCTACAACCCGCCTTCTTATCACCACCAATAGGCACCAGCGCGGATTATCAACCCATTTTAAACATCTGTGAGGTTCTTGGCCGTCGCACACTTGACTAGACGCGCCAACGGGCCACAAACAGTGCTGGAAGCACATGCTAGTTCAATTGTAACGCTTTGGTCGTGATTGTACTAGGTAAGCAGGATCATACTTCGTACCCGTAAATGCCCCAGCTGCTCAGCGGACACTGCTGCAGAAGTCAGCCACTAACGTTCCTCCACCACCAGTCACTACTAGTGGTAGAAGTGACTGAGTGGTGGTTACATCCTGCCTACTTGTTCTGGTGCCTGCCTGTCATTGCAAACAGAACATGCTGCCCTACACCTCCCTCACCAGGTAATATGTGTATGCTGCGGTCTGGCCTACACCTGGCCTGACAGCGTGGGCCAAGTACCAGCTGGAGCTGGTACTAGCTAGTCAGCAGCGACAGGTTGCAAGTTGGACCGCCTCTGTGTGCTGCTGCAGGTTGTCTGGAGTCATTTTGTGCCGGCTGTTGAGCGACACCACTGTTCCTGGTTATTCAGGCGCAGCCGCACACAAGCTCCACCCACAGGCAGCTGCTCAAGCCTGGTTGGACCAGCAGCGTCACAATGGCCAAACTGCTTCCAGCAGCAGCCCTGGCTGCACAGCTTGAGCCATACAAGGTGCAGTAAATTGCTTGTGAAGGTGACAAGTAGTCAGCAGCATGAGTCAGCTGACAGAAGCAGCGTTTCTGTTGCTTGCCACCAGGTTGTGGTGCATCTCCTTGCGCCGCCCCTATTCAGTAACAACAAGCTGACCGCCTACAATCACTTGCCGACGTACCTTACGCATCAAGAACCACGTTATAATAAGCCGTCGGTTTGAAACACGATTGTGTGTCTTTCCTGAGTATCATCATGCCCTGGCTGCAACACATGCTGGGCGTTGCTGGCGGCAAGGATAGCACCAGCTTGCATGCTGGAGGGGGCTGCGTCTGCACGCCAGCCTTGGGCGGCCATACCTTGCCCCCTGCCTGCAAGCCCTGCCTCGCAACCCTGCCTGGCCTGCCCCGCTGCTGCCGCAGAGCCTGCTGGGCGTGCTGGTGCGCAAGGACTGCATCAGCCTCGCAGTGTCCAACGCATACCTTAACCTCGCTGAGCCCCTGGGGTGGGTGCGGTCTGGGGTTCACACCTTACATGTCTGCGTGCTACCTTGGCCCATGTCTACGCGCTACCTTGGCCTAGCAAAGTGCTCAGTAGGCTGCTGTGAGAGCCCATGCACAGCTGCAGCTGTTGCACAGTGGTTCAAGCGCAACGAGCACTGTCCAGATCATGGCTGGGTGCTCCAGCTGACACGAGGAGTGTGACGTTGCCTCAACAAACGTGCAAGATTGCTAGTGTCAGGTAAAAGCACACAGGCGCTTGTCGCTGCCGTGCCTGCTGCTCTTGTAGGGCCTTGATGCTGCGTGAGGGGCGGCTGTCGACACGGTCCCTGCAGCGCATGCTGGCAGACCAACAGCTGTCTGGCTTTATCATTGGTGGGTAATCGTGAAGCTGTCCAAGCAAGCACCAAGCACACATGCGCATGGTCAGGCATGCGATTGATGCAACATCCTGGCGTGCACCACGGCCAACCTGTTGCCGCAGCACTCCAAGCAACGTCACCCCTCATGAGACGCAGCAAGGAAGTTCAAATCTCCCATACTCCTGTGCACACAGCAGGGGCTGAACCCCCGCCGCAAGCACTCCAAGCAACGCCCGTACCTCATTTGAGGTGGGAGTGGCAGCCTGCTTGTGTGAAGCGGCATATGGTGATGCATTGGTGAGATGACAATGTCACACCGGCATGCACGCAGACGAACCGTGCTGTCTCTGTGGCGTGCAGGCTGTGAGGTTGCTGACGATCCAGAACAGCAGCAGCGGCGGGAGCAGGAGCAGCAGGTGACAGCCCTTCAGCAGCAGGCTGTGCAGCAAGTACAAGGTGAGGGTGTGGCTGAGAGAGGTGCCGACCTCTGGCATATATGCCCATATAGTTGATGCCTCCAAGGATGTGCAGTCCTTGGCCGCCGACGAAATCACAGCCGTCATGCTGACTGATGTCATAATAGCATGTTGAACACACGTTTTGTAGCTGCCAGTAGACCCGATCTCAGCATGCTCTTGCTATGCTGATGAACTGTCTGCTGTGCCGCACTGCTGCTGCCGCAGGTGTGCTTGTGCAGCTGGCACCTGGGCTGCAGGGTGGCTGGTACGGTGCATGGTCAGCAGCAGCCGGTGCTTCCTGCAGAATAGCGCCATCGGCAGGGCTTGCGGCTGCTGCCGTTGACTCGGCTGCTGCGGTTTCTGGACCTTCAAAAGTGCAGCAGCAGCAGCAGCAGCAGCAGCAGCAGCAGTCGAGCCCTGGAAGCTTGAGAGCAGCAGCTGGTGTCAGCAACGGGCCAGGCGGCAGCAGCCAGGCTGGGCCGCCACGTTGCAGCCTGGGGCAGCAGTTCCTGCAGGATTATTTGGACTCTCTAGGAGCCTTGAACACGTTTGGCTGATCTTCACGCCAGTGCCTTGATTGTGTAAACACCGTGACGGTCGACTAAGCGGCGAGCTGCAGCCTGTGCAAAGGGCCCACAGCACGCACAAGCTGGTAGTACAGCACGTGGCAAAGCGTCTGAGCACCTGGGTTGTGTACAGTTGGCCCAACCACTGGTCAGCGGGGCGCTGATACTATAGGATATGGTAATTCGGTGGATACTATAGGATATGCCCAGTTTCTCATCATAATAATGATGACATCCCGCACCAACACACAGCAAATGTGCGTACTAGTGGTCTTGTGACTCTGCGGTATCCTTGCTCCCCTGCTACTGTGACGGAAGAGTGCTGCTGCCTTCTACTAGGTAGTACAGTAGTACTACTGTATCACCTACGTAGCATGTGATCAACTGCAGCCTGGCAACCACCTTGTGTGCCCAGGTGCACTGGCCTAGCTGGTCTGAGCTGCGAGTTGGGTAACCCAGCATTACTGTCAAGTACAGTTGCTCAGCTGCGAGTAGCCGCCAACCGACACAACGGTGTTAGAAGCATCCGCCGCAGACTTGCTGCCTCGACAAGATTCCTCGCATGCGTTACAACAGATGGGCAGGGATCAAGGATGGCGGTAGTGTCCGCGCCTAAAACGCCACCATAGCTACTGCTCGGCTGCTCGCAGCCACCATTGCACTCAGCAGCTCCTCATCCTCCACAACCTGCTGCCCATACCGCACATGCAGCGCCCCAGCCAGCTTTCCAAACGCTGCTGCCGCCTCCTGCGAGGCCTCCCCTTTGCTCTGCTGCTCGACGCTGGCGCGCCTGAGCGCATGGAACACATGCAGGTCGCTGCCAGGGCACAGGGCTTGGCACACATGCAGCATCGCATCCAGAACGTGTGCATCTGGCTCTCCTGCCGCTGCCAGAGCCTCCTGCAACAGACCCAGCAGGTCAAAGGCACTGCCCTCGGACCACGCCTGCAGCAGCGCAGCACTACTGCTGCCGCCGCCACTGCTGCTGCTGCTGCTGCTGGCACTCACGCATGCCGACTGCAAGTCTTCCCATTGCTGCTGCATTTCTGCCGCCAGGTTGACCAAGCCTCCTCGCACTTCCTGCGGCTGCTGCCGCCGCCCCTCTTTGGACGCATCCGCTGCATCCTCCTGCCCCTGACTCATCAGGGCCTGCAGCCGAGGCTCATACTGGCCGCCAATTGCAGTGTGAAGCGAGTCCAGGAGCTGCCCAAGGGTGGCTGTCTGGCCCGTTGCTGCTGCTGCCACGTCAGCTGCTGCTGCCTCAACTGAACACCTGAGGGCAGCAGCAGCAGCAACAGTGACAGCAGCAGGGCAGTGAGCTTGTTGGAACATCAACCTGATGCCGGATTGCCAGCCTAGCATAGTTGAGGTTTAGTTTCAAGCTGATAATACTACTGCGGTTGCGCTTCATGCCTCAGGCCTGTTGCCCGCCATCCATTCCAAAACACAAAAACCACACCTCTTTGAGGTAATAGCAGGCGCCAAGGCTCTGTCTATTTTGTACACGCTTCTTATACAGAGTGACAGAGCCCACCTGTCACAGTTGCATTTGAACCCGTAACACGCGTCCAGCTCCAGCTGTCGCTGACTCAGCGGCCGCAGTGCGCCCCTGCCCAGGTAGTTGATGCACAGCTCAGCGCCAGCTGGCAGCGCTGCCGCTGCTCGCACCACCATGCTGTCACGCAGCGTGTAGTTCACAGCGTTGGGGCTGCAGTGCAATGCAGTTCAGCACAGTGGTTGGCATGGTCAGGCACACCTCAGCTGTTTGATGGATGACTACTTACACACATGTGTATGTGCAGTGCGCATAACACCAGCGTGCATCATTTTGTCGTGGTGAGCAGTGCTGCAGGATAGCATGAACAAAACTTTGGCCAGCAATGCGAATGGCAACGCACCGCACTCACCAGCAGGAGTGGTTGAGCAGCGCAAAGGGCCCCCACAAGCCCAGCTGGCTGCCGACGGGCGCGCCGCTGCACAAGGTGGCTGGCAGGTCTTGGAAGCCCTCCCCATAGCAGTTGAGCACTGCAGCAGGCGCAGCCGCAGCAGCAGCAGCAGCAGCAGCCAGCAACAGCAGCAGGACATTGGATGCACGCAACGGGGCACGATGCACCGTGCATGGAGAGACGGCAGCTCCTGGAAGCCCTCTCCACAGCAGTTGAGCACTGCAGTAGGCGCAGCAGCAGCAGCAGCAGCAGCAGCAGCAGCAGTGGCAGGAGATTGGACGCGGGCAGCCGGGCACAATGCACCCTGCATGGAGAAGACGGCAGCTCCTGGAAACCCTCTCTATAGCAATCAAGGACTGCAGAAGACACAGCAGCAGCGGTGCCAGGACATTAGGAATCAAACACCCCAGATGTTTTGCAGCGTGCATCTGAAAGACGGCGGTGCTTGGAGCCCTTACAACAGTAGATGAGCGCTGCAGCAAGAGCAGCTGCCGTGGCAGCAGCAGCCGCAGGACATCATTCCAGTGGACACGTTGCTTGGGTAGGTTTGGTAGTATGCATGTGCCTGACAGCAGATCCTCAGGTACAGCTGGCAAAACAGCAGCAGCAGCAGCAGCAACAGCTGCAGCGGCAGGGTCAGGCGGCAATGCCACAAGCAGATATGAGCCAGAGACGCTGTGCAAAGCAACGCCTGCAGCTGCACCTCACCCCACTGGCCAGCACATACTGCAACTATCGCAACTGGAGCTGCGCAACAACGGTGTTCCTTCCAGCGCAGCACCTCCAGTGCGGACGCACAGCTCTTCCGCCTCACAGGAATCCGGCAACGATGGAAACAGCACTCAGCAACACAACATCGCATCACCCTGCTTCCCCTCTTTGTTGCTGCCCTCACGATGTGCACTCACCGATTGCCGCCCACAGCCGTTCCTCGCTCATGCCCAGCTGCTGGCATGACACGCGCGGTTCGGCAGTGGCAGAACCACCACCAGTAGCAGAAGCGGCAGCAGCGGCAGCGGCAGTGCTGCCAGCCGCTGGCTCTCCGTACCAGCTGCTGTAGCCTGCAGGAGGCAGCATGCCGGGCACTGCAAGGTCACCGCCTTCGCCATCACCCTGTGCTGCGCTGCTGCTGCTGCTGCTGCTGGTGCTGGTGCTGCTGCTGACGCCCTGCTCTGTGGTGTACACAAGAGCCTTCAGCCACGCTGCCTGCCAGCTTGTGAACTTGGCACCACTGCTGGACATGACCTCCTGGAGTTCATCGTGATCTGGGATCTCGCCCAAGTCACCTTCCACCAGAGCCAGCGGAGGCGTGACCAGCAGCAACTGCCCCGGCTGCAGCTGCTGCGTCGCCACCAACCCCCGCCCTTTGCCTGCGCAGACACAAAATACTCAGCGCAAGATGACAGCAACATCTGCAGCACCTCACACTCTCTGCAGCTGACGGAGGTGAAGTTTCATGTAAACGGCAACCATCAGTCAAGTGCTGCCGCACCCTGCAAGTGAGCACAGGTTTCAGGCTTCAGGCAGTGAGTCGCCATGGAATCTTGAACCTGGGCTGTGACTCACCAGGGATGTGCTTCACTGCTATGGGCCCAACAAATGGCGCTGGGCTCACAGCAGGATCCAAGTACACCCTGGGATCCAAGTCTGGCGCTACGACTGCACTGCCAGCTGCCGCTGCCGCTGCTGCTGCTCCCGCTTCGGGGCGTCTGGCTGCGGCTGCTGCTGCTGTTGCTGTGTAGTGGCGCTGGTGCCACCACATGCTGTGTGCACCGCTGATGCTAGTGAGGGGTGTGCAGCAGGTTGAGCTGTTGTTTTGCAGTTGTGGCGTGGCTGCTGCGCAAGGCACGCATGGAAGCCGGTCCTACGTAAACCTGTGCGTGGGTTGCTCAACTGCACACAGGCTGTGGATACTCTTGAAGTCCTGTGCGTGGGTTGCTCAACTGCTTGTGCCTGCTTCCCGAAGCCTGTTTGTACGCCTCTGCGTATGCTGTGTGGCAGGGTTTGCATCTCGGGTGCTTATCGTTTCTTGCTGTGCTGCTACAGCTGCTGCTTCTGCAACTAGGGCTGTGATGCTGGTGCCTCGTAGATCTGCCGCTGCGTTGCAGCACTTTATGATGTATAGATGTGGTGGCAAGATACCAAACCTTTCACCTGTTTGCTGGTGCTGCAGCCTGAACCATGTCACGCCGTTGTAACTCCTGACGCCGTTTGACTTTCCGTCGTTGCCCGGCAATGCCGTGCGTCTCATAACAGCGATCAAGTCACGAAACCGTTGACATCTGCAAATCATATCCTGACATCCTTTGTGACCGTCATGAACATCACAGATGGCCAGGCAGAGGCATCTGCTGCTGACTGGGTGCAAGTAGGAGCAGCAAGTTCGCTCGCCGCAAGAGGTCGGATGCACTCTTGCATTCAGGTGAAGGCTGCTTTCGGATTGCTGCTGCAGGCATTCCTGCAACCAAACTTGTCCTAGCGGCTTGACCTCCACACCAACACCAAGATAAGTGTAGTACTGCTGCTCTGCTGCTGTCACTCCTGCCCTGCACTGCTCGGCACCACATACGACCAGGGTCGCTATGTGTCCATACTGAAGGTCAAAGGGCAGCTGACGTGTATAGACAGTATTTGTTTTCATGCAGGAGGCCCTTTGGTGAGCAACAGCAGAAACAACAGGAACCCCTTTGCCACTATTAGACACTGCACTGCCAGTGTTGCAGCCAGGCACACCTGCTCAGCAGCGTCCTTTCTGGCAAGCTTGTTCAAACACACGCAGTGAATGCACTTCTCAGCAGTAAGCTCGCCAGTGGGGCTGCATAACTGTCCATCAAATGCAGACAGGGTGCAATCCTCCTCCTGCCTGCCCACGCATTATAGATGCACGCCGCAAGCGAGATGCTTGCAACACCTCCGTACACTTGCAATGATGCAGTCAACTGCGGCACACAGCTGGTCAACTTGCACAATACACAAACTTGGAGGTTTCACCGTTGCATGGCGCCGGCTGCAGGGCCTGGGGGATATAGAGGAGGTGGAGGGGCGGGCGTGCCTCAACTGCCCCTGGCACAACTACAAGGCAAGCACCGCTGCAGCCGCACGCAAGCGTGCATGCAAGCATGCGTTGAATGCCTGCACCAATGCGTTGGCGGACTTGCACCAGGCTCGGCAGCTCTAGCAGGGGTGATACCATGATCTGGCAGTCTGCACTGCATCCAGCGGCGGTCCCTTGTGCACTTGGTGCACTCAAAGGCACCCACACAGCTTACCAGAGTGCAGCTCAATGACATGTGTGTCTATGTATGGACGTGCTTCTGCAGCACTGAATTCTGATCTCTGATCACATACGGTCAATTGCCGATGACATGGCACTAAACTGAACCGCTGATAACATGTGGTCGACTGCCAATGCCACGAACAGATTGATGCCTTCACTGGTGAGAAGTACTACCAAGCTGTGGCCTGGGTTGAAGGCAAGATGGTGCCAGCCGAGTGGAAAAGGTGCGCTGCAGGTGCTTCTTTCTGTGTGTGTGTATGTGACAAATGCAGGTCCATGTGGCTGTGTTTGGCCGCTGCAATGGTAGCGTTGGCACTGCTGTATGGATGTGGCACTGCAGCAGCAGGCAAGCTGCTTGCAAGTTGTTCCTCCAGCTTGCCCATGGACAGCCACACCTGACTTCATGCCGCTGCTGATGGAATGCTGGGGATTGTAGTAACGGGCCGCGCCATCGTATCCACAAAGTTGAAGAACGATGGATGGGATGATGTGAGTGGTGTCATGCCTGCCATGTGGCTGGTGCACACCTGCCAAAGCAGAACTCGCTGCTCCTGATCTGCTGCTGTCAACAAGCTGGCACATCCTGCCACAGCAGCTGCTTTGACTCTGGTTCTTTTACCTGCTCATCAGTGCATCCAGCAGAGTACTACAGTGGTGGTGCCAGCAGTGCATGCACCCGCAGCCTTGCATGAGGGGTCGGGTGACTCTGCTTGTCCTTGCAAGTGCTGTGCTTCCTGCTAGGTAACAGTGCTGCTGCTCATTGCTGCTCATTCCAAAGCTTCACCATATCAGGCGGATGGTTTGGCACTCTCTGTTGTATGCAGCTGCATAGCACTCCTGACATCACAGCTACAGCGTGGTAAACCGTCCCTGGGATGATCGTAGCTTGCTATGCCTGCCTTCTCACATAAATTGTGCTACTCTCCATTCATCGTCACCTGCAGCTATGTCAACCTTGACACAACGCCGGGAGAGATGCCGAGCGACGGCTATGCATTCAACCTTGTGTGTGGGCAGCGCGTCCTTGGCAGCCCTAGCACTGCATCTGGGCAGGCGGCTGGAGCAGCGGGAGCAGACGGCAACGTGACGTCACGCCCGGCTGGCTCCTGTCACGTGAGCCTTGTGACCGGCGCAGATGCAGGCTTGTTTCAACACATGCGAGTGCCAGGCACAGCTTGACACGGCTTGCACACTGGCAGCGCTGCAGTGAAGCTGGCCGTGCTTGCATTCCTGCAGGCAGCTGTGTATCACAGCCGCGGCGTTTGACTGCTGCACTGCCACCAGCTCAACTGCATGTCCCACCTGGGCTGACATCTTGCTGCCAGTCTTGCCCACCCGTTCACGCCCCACCCGTTCATGCCACTTCACCTATGCACCATCCACTAGCAGACCCGGCTTTCTCTTCTTGCCCCCGGTAACTTCAGCGTATGTTTTGCTACCCCTGCCAATTCTACTGCTGGCCTGAGCTTGTGCTCTGTGCGGTCTTCTTCCTGTGCTGCAGGCCTGGGCTGACAGCAAGGTGCTCAAGTGCGAGGCATAAGTGAGTGGCCTTGGGTGTGCTGCAGATGGCATTGTGACCATTAACGCCCGAGTAGCCACAGCCTGGCAGGAGCATGGTGTGGTAGTAATGATCTGTTTGTATCAGCACGATTTGCGCCATGGCTGCCGCAACAGCACGCATTGGCGACAGTGTCACGCTGTTTCACTGAAACCCTGCATTGGGTGCACTGGGTGTAGAATGACGTGGTTGTGTGACCAGTCCCACCAGGTCATGTGGCATGTTTGACCAAGGCAACCCTACCATCATTCCGGCAATTGCCGGCGGCAGCATCGTAGCAGTGTACAGCAGACAAGCTTGGCCAGTGTCTCATGGTATCCTTTCACAGCAGGCTACCATGCACAGTTCAGGGGTGGCCAATTGCAGTCACTCCTTGTTGACGGCTGGCGTTTTGTTCTTTGTTGTGGACTCTCCTCTTGCATATTGTACAAAAAACAAACCCCTTGGCAGCCATGCACCGTGGTAATGCTTTCATTTGTTGTCTGCCATTGTTACTACTACTAGTGGTGCCAGGGCCCAGCACTGCCACTGTTTGGTGGATCTGGTCCTCATGGCTTGCTAGCCAGATGAGTCAAGCAACTCATGTGCATCTTATCAATTAATCAATCAAGCAATGATTGTTTTGGTGAAGCAATCAATATACAGATTTGTACCAATAGGGGCCAAGAACAGTGGGGAGCCTAGAACAGCGGCAGGCGTGGGGTGTGGCTGGCACCAGCTCACCTCACGCTGTGCTTGTCCGCTGAATTTCTGCATGTTTTCAATTCATATGCGGGGGAAGTTGAGGGCGTGCACGCACGTGCGTGAGCAGCCATTAGCCCTATGCTTCCTTGGACGTGAAAGGGCTGGTGCCCCTGAAGCTCCTTCAAGTAAGTTACTTATATGGTGCTTGCTACGTGTCTGCTGTGCGTTTCAGCGTCATGCGTCATTTACAGTGGTGCACGCAGCAGAGCCTCTGCAAGTTGCATGCGGCCCCTGAGGGCGGCAGGCTGCGGCGCACTCCTTTGCGTGCATGCAGTGCCGTCTTATGGTAGTGCACTATCATATGACCTGCAGCGGGAACTCATGTGCAAGATCATTGTTACATTTTGAAACATCATCCTGCCTGAAATGACCCACACAGCAAGGATTGAAGAGCCTACCCTACGGACGTAACCCCAGTTTCAATACCCATGGGAATCTCCTGGCTGCCAGTAGGAATATGCACGCTAGTGCCCAGGGCAGGGGTGGTCTGAGGCCTAGGCGGCACTATAGGGGGTAATTCCGCGGGATAAATGCAATACTTAACCCTTGAATACCCTGCCATCACCATAGGAGGATTTATGCCTTAGTAACCAGGCGTGGGAACCCCGTACGGTGGTGTCACGGTATATTCGGTGCATGGTTACTACCTCGCAGTTTTGATGTGAGCGACTACACCTAGTATTTAACGCGTAACACCTGCACGCTGCGTTCATGCCGTGCGTCCCATGCCTGCTGACCTTTAGTAGTCGATCGTAGCCTAATCATCTATAGACAGTTGCAGGTGACGCAGCAACTGTGTTGTCATGTGTTGTTACCATTCCTGTTAGCATTGCACCCCACAGAGCACAATGAACCAGTTATCAACCATTTTTTCAACTACACAACTGCCAAATGCAGCAGATGACATGTGCAGCCGCTGCAATGTGCAAGGCAGCATGCTAGTTGCCCACTCAACAACCTGTTTGAGGCATCAATGCGAACAACAGACAACACTGCGACACAAGTGCACTAACCGTGCAGCAGCTGTGGCAACCAGAACAAACGACAACGGATGCGTGGTCGCTATACCAACTGAACACCAGCCTTCATGTATGCTGGCGTTCCACAACAGAAGTGACGCCCATCTTGTGTTCACCACACCTGAATTGCCAGCAAGCCCTGGCAGCAAGAGGGTGCTGTAGCAGTGCAGGCTGCAGCCGCCTGCCGTTCATGGTGTAAACCCCAGCTGGTTCTGTGTCGGCCTGCAGGCAGGCAGTGCAGGCAGTGCAGGTGACAACGTAAGAAGGCAGTTCTGTCATCAGTAGCTGCTGTACTCAAATAACAAGCTTGTGCTGCTCTGCTTGCAGCCGGCCAGCAAGCAGTGGTGGTTGCCTTGTCAGTGGCTCAGCAGTAATGGTGATGGGAGGGGAAGTAACAGAACCTGGCAAACATCACCACCTCCCCCATGCTTGCCCATGATTGCCAACTTGCCGTCAACCCTCTGCACACCACAAACCGCATGTGACGGGGCCTGGAACGCGTGGTCTTCCTGCTCACCTCTGTGCAGACTGTGTTGATTCCAAACACAAACATCATGGACGCAGAACCAGGTGGCCATTGGATGACAACTAGGCAGTGTGACATGGTATAGAGGAGCTGCCAGGTTGAAATACACGTATTCAAATCTGTGATGGTGCACGGGAAGGGTACACACGTCTGCAGCAGGCAGCAACACCCCAGAGGTAGCAGGCATGCAGACTAGCTGTCAGGGAGCAAACATTGCCTTTTTGCGCCCGTTCAAAGTTTGTTGTGGCGCACAGAGAAGGACTATCCAGCATGTCACATTGATGTGTGCGGAAAACCACAGCACTGAGTGCAACAACTGCGTAACCCCAGCCCTCGCCACACCCTCAAGCAAGCTCTGCTGCGCATGCCAGCTGCACTTGACGCTGAACTTGCACGTACCAAGCACCAGATTAACTCAGTGATGTAATAAGCTGTTGCAGCATTGCAGCTTTGACACAAACCGAAAGTGGTAAGCAATGCAGCAATCAGTCAGCAGAGCAAGCCAACACCATGGCACGCAACTCACCAAAAGGCACCACTGTTCAACATAAGGAGCTCAGTACATATGGTTCTGTTGTACAGCGTCCTGACTGCACTGCGTGGGGTGTGTGCGGCAGACTCTGTTGTTTTGCAATTGGGCAGCCTGGCACAAAACAAGAAGCAGGCAGATCGTCTCATACCAGTGCAAGTCAATGTGCAAACAGCTGCTGCTGACAAGCACGTCTGCTAATTACGACGCTGCTTGTGTGCAGCTGGCATGCACGACGTACTACTGCACGCCAGCCTGAAGGTGCAAGAGGTGGCTGCCGCTGCTGCTGCTGCCAGTAGATTGAGTTTCAGACTGCCACATTTGGGCGCCACGTCCCAGCATTTACTCCCTAGTGCATCTGCTACATGTGTGATCCTCACCTAACAGGGTGATTTGCACACACATGGCGGATCCAAGCCCCAGCATTCCAGGAAGGAATCCTCATACCTTGGCGGCTTTGGCACTGCATTGTGTGCAGGGTCTTGCTGCATGAGATGATCTCGGCATGTGGAACTCCTGCTGCTGCTGCTGGCTGCTGGCGAGCACACAAGCGTGTGTTCTGCTATATAATCAACTTTCGACTGTTGTGAGCGTGAACAGCTGTGCTAAAGACCGCTACAACAGCAGATATTGGCCCTGAACAGTCAGCCAGCTGCCCGCAGGTGCGCCAGGGCTGCTGGAAGCACTCTTCGCCGGTCAGCTGCCCCAAGACACGCAATTTAGCTGCAGCACGAACTATCAGCAGCTGACATGGATGTCGCCCGCTGTGCTGGAATGAGCTGCAACGGCTACCTCTTGCGATAGGACCGGAGACGCCTGCTCCGGCTCCGGCGCTC
This sequence comes from Scenedesmus sp. NREL 46B-D3, assembly GCA_014080715.1. Lineage (NCBI taxonomy): Eukaryota > Viridiplantae > Chlorophyta > Chlorophyceae > Sphaeropleales > Scenedesmaceae > Scenedesmus > Scenedesmus sp. NREL 46B-D3. The sequence goes on from JACERP010000178.1 coordinate 167,282, forward strand.
CTCAACTTCCCGATCTCGGTTTTAGCATCTCTTTTGGTATTGAAGTCCTGCTTGCTGCGAATACCCTTTGCAGGGAAGGATCACTCTGCTCGATCAGGCAATCGCATCACCGGATGCAGCACTGTGAGTTTAATATGCGCAAGTATCGTCATATCTATAAGGTGGGTTTTCCTAAACGGATAATCGAAGCTGCCAGCACATGTCTGCTTGTTTGAGCTGAAATGACAGCCTGTTACTGACACCATCAATGCATCTGACTGCTTACCGACTGCCACCGACTTGGTACTGGCGTGCCCAGTGGACAAATATCGTCGCCAATCATTGCAGCAGCACAAAGCTTACGACGTATAGTGGCAGGTGCTGCCTACTTCTACTGAGAGGAGAGCAGCAAACTACCAGGGATTGGTATGTCAGCTGTGAAGAACAAGCAGCGCCTAGCATGAAAAGGAAAGCAAGTGTCTCCCTGCCCCTGCATGCGAGCTGTGGATCCTAGTCTAACCCCATGCAGTGCTGCTGAGTTTCTCTGCCTGGAAACCCACCAGGTCACCGACGCACCATTTACATTCCTAACCACCTAGTACATCGTCTCTATTGGTAACCTAAGGCTGAATACCACACCTGGGAAGTTGGCTGCTAGTATTTTCTGCTCCCACCCCTGAAAAACTAGCTCCCAGGCTGGTAGCCACGCCTCCTAGGGTGATGCCATGGGTAGTGAAACTGGGGTTACATCCGTAGGGCTAGCGGTGTACCACACATGTAGGTGCTGCATTGTGCGTTGCGATGTGTGCCGCTTGGCAACCCTTTTATTTCTCTCCAGGATAACAGCAACAACATCCTCTTCAGAGCAATCACATGTCAATAGGCTGCAGAACATGCTTCCTCAACGGCAGCAGTGCAGCAAAGCTGCGCCCAATGTGGACCACAGCTGCAGCAATGCAGGCACATGCATGCCAAACATCAGCAACAGCCTTGCATGCGCATGCATGCATGCGGTGGTGCGTCCTGTTGCCAAAGACCAAACCGAATTACCGAATACCAAAGTAGGGCCACTGGCCCACCCGCAAAGGAGCCAAACAAGGCTCATGGGTCCACAAAACTCAAAAGAAGACCATCAACCGGAAGAAACCGCAACCTCAACAAGCTCAGAGAGCTCAGAACTCAGAGAATTAGTAACTTCAGAAGCACTACTAGTAATGCCATCACTGGGAAGCAACAAATGTGCCAAACACCAAAATAGGGCCACAGGCCCACCCGTTAAGGAGCCATACAAGGCTCATGGAGTCCCAGAACAGCCAAAACACTACCATCTAACTAACCAGAAGCCCCAACAGGTGCTGATGTCACTGCCCAACAGTTGTGATGCAGCTGGACGCAGCAGGTGAAACCTCAACCTTGTGCAACGTCACAGCTTCATGCGCACACAAATACCAGCCGTAGCGATCAACCCTGTCACTGTAGCTGGCAGAATACAAGCTAATCGCACTTGAACTTCACACTTGAAGCTGGTCTGACTAGGATAAGCAAGCTGCTGGTTTGCCTGAAGCATGCCACACAAGATGTGCATCATACAACCAACCAATTCATGAGCGGCTGCCCGAATCCTCTCAGGACGTCTGGAAGGGCCTCCTCCTGCTACACACTCCTAACTGACCTTGAGCTTTTCAGCACACAGCTACTCTACTAACATGTCACATGTCCTGGTACCATGACATAAACGGTGATCAACGCAGCACCACATTGCTATCACAGCTGGCCTGCAAATTGAAAAAGCTCTATAATCATGGATCTGCCTGGTTGCTCGGCAAATCACCAGTGTGATCATGCCGCGCTGAGGTTGGCAAGCTGCACACATTGCGCAGCAGACAACTGAGGCACCTGGCTGTGCAGACTGATGATTGAGCACTCCACGAACCACCACATGCACCTTCGTAAGAGGAAGCAAGCCATGAGGTCATGGCGCACTGCAGTGCAGCTGCACTGCAGGAAGCAAGGTGCGTATGCGACAAGGTTCCAATGTGGCGTGCTACAACGCTGGCACGTCAACAAACAACCCAGTGGTACTCGGCACATTTGTTCTGCTGGCAGCTGTTCCAGCGCTACAGATCGTCAAGCAACAGAGTTGCTTGCCTGCCGCACATGCCACACAAACACTGCATGCATGTGCATTGCATGGTCATGCTTTGCATGCAGCACGTGCTGGCCGCAAGCAGGGCTTTTCAGAAGCCCTGAAACATGTACACAAGCCAGCCAGGCTGCCAGGCACGCCCACCCCCCCTCTGATGCATCAGGCAGCTGCCTAGCCTGCAGCCTGTGCTGGCTGCCATTGCCGCCACCAACTGTCGCTGCCGCTGCTGAACCATAGCCCGAGATGGTGGCAGGTCTGCATTGACACCAAAACCAAAGACCTACCTGAGCAGGGTTCACGCATGACCTGGACCCCGCTTAGAACCTCCCCCTTCTCTCCAGACATCCAAGCTGGGCAGGTGGAAGGTGCCCCCGGCTCCAAATCATCCCACCCATCGTCTGACCAGCCTGAGGTGTCATCCCACGGCCTCAACTGCTGGTCAGCACTGCTGCTTCTGCGCTGCTGCTGCTGCTGCTGCTGCTGCTGCTGCTGCTGCTGTTTCTGCTGGCTCCTGTGCGCTGCAGCGCCGGTGCTGCCGCCGCCCCACTGTTGCCAGCCCCACCCACCAGACAGGCCTGCGTCATGCATCTGGATGTGGCCGTTGCCGCCATTGCCGCTGCTGCTGCCACCGCCGGCGCTGCCGTGCTGTTGATCGCTTGATAGCGGTGACGCTTCTGTAGCCAGGACGCATTGAAGTTGAAGGCTGCAAAAGCCCCGAGCACCGTGACCACCACCACACAAAGCAGCACTCCTCCAGTCCTGTGATGAGGCAGGAGGCCCGGCAGCACACACACATGGTCGCACAGCAGATGTGGGTGATGCCGTGATGCCACAGCAGACCAGCTTGCAGGTGATGAGGCAGGAGGTCCGGCAGCACATCACATGGCGCACAGCAGATGTGGGTGATGCCGTGATGCCACAGCAGACCAGCTTGCAGGTGATGAGGCAGGAGGTCCAGCAGCACACACACACGCACACGTATGGTCGCACATCAGATGTGGGTGATGCCGTGATGCCGCAGCAGACCAGCTTGCAGAACACCTCCACCGCCGCAGCATTCAACCGACACCTGTAGCAGCTGCTCGCACCTGCACCACCCAGCGCAGCAACAGCAGCTACTGCCCAGTGTAACGCAGGATGAAGCAGCGAGTGCTTCAGGCTCACCTGGACGCCCTCAGTGCGCCCTGCAGCCGTTGTGCCTGGCTCTCCACATCCAGCCCAGCAGCAGCTGGGTCGACTTCAGCTCCTGGCAGCTGCACACCTGCACCCCCACCTGCTGCTGCTGCTTTGTCAGCAACACCAGCTCCGCCACTGGCTGCAGCTGCAGCAGCAGCTGCTGCTGCTGCTGCGATCACAGACTGCTGGTCAGCCTCCCTGTGCCTGTCGCTGCCAGCAGGTTCAGGCTCATTGGCGAGGCTGAGCTCTGGCTCATCATCCAGCTGGTGCATCACCTGCTCCGACTCCTGCTGACTCCTGCTGCTCCTTGGGCTCACTGCCAGCTGCATGCTCCGCTGCGTCACCGCCTGCGGCAGCTGTGCCCTCGCTGCTGCTGCTGCTGCTGTCGCCTGCTGCTGCAGGCCCTGGTTTGGCAGGACTGTGGTGCCGGGTGTGCACCTTGTGGCGGCCCGGCAGGGCCTTACTGGGCCCAGCACCAGCACCAGCAGCAGCAGCAGTAGCAGCAGTAGCATCAGGTGGTGTAGGCACTGATCGATTTGCGCCAGTGCCAGCAGTAGCAGGCTCCTGCTGCTCCTCTGCATCCTGCTGCTGCTGTTTCAGGTTTGTGAGCTGCTCTGTGGGGCCCAGGAGGGCCGGACTGCCGTTGCTGCTGCTGCTGCTGCTGTCATCTGATGCAGGAACGTCTTGAGAGCTGCTGGTTGGTACGGCTGCGCCTGCCGGGGAGCTTGCGGGCGTTAACTCAGTATCCGGCTTGGCAGAAGGTGCCTCCTTGTTGTCTGCCCTACTGCTCTCACTGCTGCTGCTGCCATTGGTGGCGTCGCTGCTGGTGTCACTGCTGCTGGGCGCGGCAGCTGGTGAGTTGTCAGTGCCGTTGACAGCGGTCCTGGTGAAAGGTGCCTCCTTGTCTGCAGTGCTGCTGCTGCTGCTGCTGCTGGTGCCTGCTGTTGGAGGCAGCCGCACTGGAGCTGCTGTTATGAACAACGTCACCATCATCAGCAGAGGCTGCCGTGCTGTTCACAGCCGTGCCAGATTGACTGTCAGCCTTTGCTGTGCTGCTGTTGGCAGCATCAGCCTTTGATTCGCCACCATCATCATCACTGACGTTGCCGCCATCATCGTCAGTCGTCTTGCTGGTATGGACAGAATCGTCGCGTGACGTGCCTGCAACGGTGCTGCCAGTACTGTTTGGTGTGGTGACATTTGTGCTGCTGCTGCTGCTGCTGCTGCTGCTGCTGCTGTCCTTGTGGTCATCTCCACTGTCAGTCGCTCTGCTGCTTGCAGCACTACCTTCAGCCTTGGCAGCAGCAGTATCATCTGCCGCATTTGGCGCATCGGCCTCATTGCCTGCGGTTGAGTCGCTGGCAGCTGTGCTGTTGCTTGTGGCAACAGCATCCGCATTCAGAGCTGCGGCAGTCACAAATTCTGGCCCCTTTGCAGCTGAATCAACAGATGCTGCCGCAGGCTCCTGCTTGCTGCCATCTGAGCTGCCGCCGCCTGGTGCCTCCGCATCTGAGGACTGGTCTTGAGCAGCATCTGCTGCATCTGCTGGTGTGGCAGCATCAGCCTGTGCGGGTGCTACTGCTGCCGCTGCTGTGCTTGTCGTCTTACCCTTCCAAACATCTGCAGCATTGCTGTCTTTGGATGTGCTTGGTGTTCAGCAGCTCCTGCGCTGCTGTTACCATTGTTGCTGCTGCCAGTCTGCAATTCGGCTTGCTTACCATCGCTGCTGCTGCTGCTGGTGATAGCCGGTGCATCAGTTGCTCCTGTGCCTGTATGTGAGTCAGCTTTCTCACCTCTACCTATTTCAGGTCCTGTCCCTGCAGCGCTTTCAGAATCAGCTGAGGCAGCAGCAGCAGCTTGACCACCAACAGCTGCTGCTGCTGCTGGCTGCTGCAGTGTCCTGGCTGGCTGCCGCCTCACTGCCGGAAGAGCTCCCAGTACTTGCAGGAACAGCTTCTGCATTTACTGCGGCGGCTTTGGTCGCCATCAGACTCTGCTGGTGATGTTGTGGCTGATGTGGCTGTTGGCTAGTCTGCCCGCTCCCCTGCCTGCTTGCCGCTGGCTGCAGCACCATCAGCTGGCGAGACATCGCTGCCAGTGTCATCACCTGCTGACGTCGGCTTCTGCTCTGCCTCGTTGACGGGCTTCACAGCATCTTCACCATGTTTGCTGTCACTATCGCTGGTGTCGCTGCTGTTGCCATCTGCATTTGTGTTGATTGCCGGCTGCTCCTGCTGTTGGAGCAACCGACGCAGCTGCTGATGGCTGCCTGGTGTGACCTGAGTCTGCCAAGCTCCATGTGTTGCGGTTGCATCTGCTGAGCTTGAGCTCAGCACTATTGCAACCACAGCCACAGCCACAGCCACCGCTAGCCGCATGCTGTTGTCAAAGGCTTGCAGCAATGCCTGCAGAGCACACCACACCAGCAGGATGTATGTCAGGTGTCACAACAGGCATGTGCTAGCAGCCAAGCAGTGAGTAAGATCTTGTTGTACACATGAATATGTGGTTGCTGCGAAATGTGTGCATGTGCTGAATTCCACCCGGCAACCCCAACAAGGTGGTGAGTTGTGGGCTGGTGCTCACCACTCAGGCAGTGGAGTTTATAGCCGCACATGTATAACTTATTACAGCTATATTGTGTTTAATGCTTACAGGCTGTTGTTCAACATTGTCAAAGAAGCAAAGTAGGCGGTCACTTGGACCTGTTCGGCACACGTCCACTCCAGGCAACCTACGTTTTGATCAAGGCGGTAAAGTATTTAGAGCAAGCAATTGTTGAACGAGCGCTGATCACGGCGCAATAAGTGTTGCGGAAAAGCTTGGGGAACCCTTTGAACAACTGTTGACATGTCATGTTTTGCTTACTGTGCTAATTAATATGCTGCTGTCTAAACATTAACCTTAAGTTTATCATTGACCCAAACGAATGGTATGCCTGCCTAAATCGAGTAGACCCGCCAGTTTCGGCTCAGCTTGCGCGCAGGCTGCCTGTGAAACCTTTGGAAGTGGAAGTGTACGTTTGGCCGACACAGGCTTATTAAGGTAAACGTTTTGAGTGAATGAGTAGCGTAGGGAACGATCTGCGGACACTACCTGTTCTGTGCTGAGCAGCAGTTGCAAATACACAGCTGATAAGCACATAAGCGCCAGCTTGAATGTGCAGTAGGCTAAAAAGCCCATATCAAGTTCAAAATATCTGGGGGCATATGTACAGCTCTGCTCATGTTCCTGCAGGCTGCACGCCAGTGCCCGCGCTGCTGCACAAGCGCGCAGCAGCATAGCAGGCCCCAGGCAGCCAGCCATGGCTCCTCCAATGCCGTTCTCGGTTTCAAACATCCTGGGAAAGGTGCCAACAGACCCTAGGCTTGAGGAGCTGTTCATACTTGACAAGCAGATTGGCAAGGGTGCATTTGGCGTGGTGCGCCTTGCTCGCAGCAAGGCGACAGCAGAGCCAGTTGCAGTCAAATCCATCAGCAAAGCAAAGCTGGTGTGCAAAGAAGACGTGAAAGATGTGCAAGCAGAGGTAGCCATCATGAACTTGGTGGCAGGCCACATCAACGTTGTCACCCTGCAGGTGCGGCGAATGTGCAGCGTTTGACCACCGACACGTACTGCTGCCAGGCTCCTGAAGACATGCTGGCAGAATTATTCGCTTTATACTTGACACTGTACCAGACGCTGGTAACAAAGCAAGAGCAATGCCAGGACACTGCTTCTGGGTCTGCAATGCTGGTGACGATATCTGGATCAAGCAGTAGTTAGGCAACAGCAGCAGCACAATTGCTTCCCACTATGCCAAGCCAATGGCAGCAATGTGTGCTCGTGCACAACAGCAGCATTTCTGGGACAGTCGCACCATCATTTGCAGTGTTCTGGCATGCAGTCTATCAGGTGCCTGCATAGCTTGGCATGAGTACAGCAATGATACAGGCGCCAAACACAAGAGCAGCAGCGGTTTGGAGGCAGCAGAAGCAGCGTCCTGTGCATTTGGGTGTGAGCCCCACAGGGACCCCTGGCAGGTTCCAGAGAATCTAGCAGGCCCATCTGCAAGTGCAGCTCAGCCCACACCTCCCTCTTGCAGACCTGCAGCGCAGCCACACCTGCTGCCTCGCACGCCACTCGCACTGCATTGCTTCATGTGGTATGCTGCAGAGCACGCATGAGGACAAGGACTACGTGCACATCGTCATGGAGCTGTGCAACGGCGGCGAGCTGTTTGACCACATCGTGGAGGCACAGCACTTCACAGAGCGCAAGGTGCGGCCGATCGCCTGCAGGCAACTAGCCAGCGCAGCGCCAGCTCAGCAGCGGCAGCCATACTGTGGGTTGCGTGGCAAGTGCGTACAAGGTCAGCCAAAGCAGGACGCAGTGCAGCACGCAGCTCCCGTGCTGAATTTGTCCTGGCATTATTGCCTTGCATGCTGCTGCTGCAGGCTGCTCAGATTTTCCGGAAGATGGTGGAGGTGGTCAACCACTGCCACGAGCTGGGAGTGATGCACAGGTGAAGATACACAGCGCCTGCATTGCGTGTACTTGTCACCGTAGCTGCTGCACAGGCATCAACCTTGTCCGACGAGCGGTTCACCAGCAGCATCAAACAGGGTGCGCCTGTGGCATGTCGCACACTGCATGGCCTGCTGCTGCCGCTAGGCTGGCATGCGGCGCCCAAACGACATGTGCTCAACTTTAACCTCTGCTGCGACCTGCAGGGACCTGAAGCCGGAGAACTTCCTGCTCACAGGCAAGGGGGCAGACGCGGAGCTGAAGCTGACAGACTTTGGCCTCAGTGAGTGGCCTGCTGCAGGACGCTAGGCTGCCAAAGAAGCGTGGACAGGAGCTGCGTGTGCCTTGTGATCAATGAGTTCCAACGGCTCCTGCGGTTCCAGTGAATGCATAGCTGCTTGCCTCTTGCAAATGATAGACTAGGACACCCGTGCCCTTGTATGCTGTGCACAACCTTGCCTGATGCATCGTTGGCCTCGTTGACTGTGACACTTGTAACGGTACAGCTGAACCATACACAGCTTGCTGCAGCCATCCTGTGACAGTATCGCCGCCTACGTGTTCTGCTGCCAGGTGTGTTCTTCAAGCACAACGAGCGCTTCCGGGACCTGGTGGGCTCGCCCTACTACGTCGCGCCCGAGGTGCTGCGCAAGAACTACAGCTACGAGGCCGACATGTGGAGCCTGGGCGTCATCCTGTACATCCTGCTGAGCGGGCTGCCGCCCTTCTGGGGAGACACAGAGGACCAGATCTTCAAGATGGTGAGCGGTAGGCATCTGCATATCACTCCATTTGGCAGCCCTGCGAGCTGCTGCTTTGTACAGATGGGGCTGGGTTCCTTCGTCTGGACTGCATCTGTTCCACGCACTGCTAGAATGGTGTGGGTCTTGGACACGCCGCCGCCGCATACGCGTAACTCTCTCAGGTGCCTGCTCCGTGTCGGGCCTCGTCAACATTCTTGCGCTCTAAACACCCTTACAGCCACGTACACCTGGCCAAGCCGCACAGCCCGAACCAGCCATGCCTGCTGGCTCAGACGCCGCCTGTTGCGCCGTTTGTCCCCGCGTCCTGCGCCGCAGGTGCTGAAGGGCGCCATCGACTTCACGAGTGAGCCCTGGCCAAAGATCAGCGAGGCCGCCAAGGACTGCGTGAGGAAGCTGCTGGAGATGGACCCAACAAAGCGTGCAACCAGCGAGCAGGTGGGCTGTGTGGCGCCTGCTCTGTGCCGCAGCAGCGGTGCTTGCGGTGCAGGGTTGGCGGAACAAGGTGGTTTGATTGCTGGTGCGGCCGGTCAACACCAGCCCTGCTCCTCGTGGGCCACATGGCTGTTGGCTGTGCCCGCTGTCTGCTGTTGCTGCTCCCATGCAGCGCCTCCGCCAAGTGCTCCTTGTCCTGTGTGTCATCTCCAACACACTCGTGCACTTGTGCAGATCCTGAAGCACGACTGGCTGGTGAAGGAGGGTGTGGCGCTCACGCAGGAGCTGGACTCCGTGGTGCTGCAGCGCATGCGCCAGTTTGCGCAGATGAACAAGCTCAAGAAGATGGCCCTGATGGTGGTGGGGCAGAACCTCAGCCCGGATGAGCTGTCGGGTGAGGCTGCACAGCGACGGCTGCTGTCCTGCGGTTTGGCCGCGGGTCCAATCCCTTCACTGTTCCCAGGTCTCCTTGCATTTGCTGTGTGGTGGTTCCTGGCAGGCCGCTGGCTATGTCAGGGCAAGGAAGCTACTAGCGCTGCTGCTGTGTCTGCAATGCGTCACACCTGTGCTGCATGTGGTGCATGCGCGCATGGGCTGACTGCCGGCGTTGCTGTCGCTGCTGCGGTCGCTACCGCCAGGCCTGCGCGAGCTGTTCAAGTCGATCGATGCTGACAGCAGCGGCACCATCACAGTGGAGGAGATGCGCCGCGCGCTCACAAAGTGGGGCCACAAGATCCAGGAAGTGAGTGACCCCTCACCCGCAGCCATCGCCACCTGAAGTGAGACGAGGCATGCTGCAGGGCACAGCAGATGTTGCCCGTAGCAGGGGCTGGCACGGGCTGCAAGAGTTTCTGCAGGGGAGATGCCCAGCTGGTGCAGGGTACAACCAGCTCGGCAGTACAATGCGGTGAATGTTCTAACCCTTGTTGTCTGTAAGCCGTTCAAGTGGATCTGGCACATGGTATGCTTGCACACTTGCTCACGTACATGTCCCTGCTGGGTCACTGAACCGCTCACTAAACCCCCACGTATCCCCACGACCTGACATCTCCTGATGCATTGCTTCGCCTGCCCTGCCCTGCCCTGCCCTCGTGCCTGTGCACTTGGTGTTGCTGCGCTGCTCCACTGCTGCAGTCTGAGCTGCAGAGCCTGATGGCGATCGCTGACGTGGATGGTGACGGGCTCATTGACTACAACGAGTTTGTGGCGGCCACCATGCACCTCAGCAAGCTCAACAAGGAGGAGCTGCTGCAGCGGGTGAGGGGCACAGGGGCTTGGCAGGCAGCGCCGTCCTGAGACTGTTTGAATGATTCTGTTTGAATGACATGCGCGTGACCAGCTGGATGATTCCTGTCTGTTTGAATGACATTCCCTGATTCTGTTTTGAACGACATGCGCGTGACCAGCTGATTCTTTTTGGATGACGTTGCGGATTCTGTTGAATGACATGCGCGTGACCAGCTGCAGGGCGCTGGCAGACCAGCTTCTGCTGGCCTGTTGCGTGCGAGCAGAACTCGGTTGAACTGGCAAGCGCCCAATGCACCGCCTGCATGATCAGGCGCCATGCACGACTTGGATCCTGTGCTGCTCTTCTGGTGCCTGTGCACAGCTGCCTGGCAAACGTGTGTCCTTGTTGTGCGACTGGCTTTGGGCGCGCTGCAGGCTTTCAAGCAGCTGGACAAGGACAGCAGCGGCACCATCACCATCGAGGAGCTGAGCGAGTCGCTGCGCGTGTTTGGCATCTACGACGACGCCAAGGAGCTGCTGGCGACCGCGGACACCAACGGCGACGGCCTCATCGACTACGCCGAGTTCTCCTGGCTGCTGCGCAACCACAACGACGCGCTGCGGGTCAGCGGGCGCGCAGAGCAAAGGGCCAGCTGACGCGTTTTTTCTGATGCTGCCGGCGGCTTGGCGGGGCAACGGGTGCAGCGCGGCAGCCCGGCGGGTGGCGCAAGCGCCAGCGGCAGCGGCAGCGGCGGCGCTAGCCACAGCGGCAGCGGCAGCGGTGCTGCTGCTGGTGCTGGTAGGAGCGGCAGCCTGGGGGAGTTGCTGGCGGAGGCTGGGGCACACCCGATGCTTGCGCAGCCAGGCTCCTCGGTGTTTCACGGCCGGGGGTGGTTCTACTGAGCGCTGCTGGGCTTGCCATGCAGCTGGTGCCAGCACTGGGCTGCTGGTGAAGCGCGGAGAATCACTTGCTGAGGCAGCCAGGGAGTGCATTTGGTTGCACCGCAGGAGCAGCCGCAGCAGCAGCTCGCCCGCATAGGGGGTGGGTGCTGCAGTAGTGACTGCATGCAACCCTGCTGGTTGCACAGCTTGGTCGTCGGCATGCTGGAGAAGAAGCGTCTTGCTGTCTAGAAGTTGGTTGGGGGCTATTTTGTTGGTTGCAGGTAGTGGCAATGGCACTTGTGTACTCGTCTTTGCTGTGCTTGGGATGCATGCGCATGCGCTACAACTGTCAATGTGCAGCATGGGTTACTGGCGACGTCTCACATGTGGCAGGTGTGGCAAGGCTCGCCTTCGGCGGCAGAATCAGGCAGCAACCAAAGCAAGCTCGGGATGTTGCAGTGCCACACCAGCTTGGTTGGCGCAGCGGATGACTCGGCAAGCCAATGATTGCATGTGGCAACTATGCTGTTCACTTTGTGTAGCTTGGCGAAGGAGTATTCAGCACCTCATACTAGGACTCTCTGTGTATGCGGTTTGGTTTTGTCTGCCGCGCTGCGTCATGAAGGGAAGCGCATCAGCCCTTGGACATTGCAACCATCCCCACTGATGCAACCAGAATTGCAGATGGCTGTGTGGCTGTTTGCTGTCATTGGATGCACTAACTTTGACCAGGGCTGCAGCTATGCTATGGTAGGTGCTGGCTGTAGCCAGCTGTGCACACGCAAATGTTCCTGCTTGTGTTGCTACCTGTGTTTTGCTGCACGCCGCATCCCTTTGCGTTCTGCACCACCTTGACACTGGTGGGCTGGCTGAGTGTGGTGTCGGCATGTTGTGGGACTGATGCAAGGCATGCTATCGGCTGTTGTCACTCTGTGACAGCCCTAGTGCTCAGGCTAGCCACGCATTTGGGTAGCCATAGTTGTGCAAGACATGCAGATTTTGCACAGCCAGGTCGGCTCAGGGCATGCTTGCAAGTGACCTGCATCATGGCTTGTTGAGCGCTTACAGTCTGATTGTTTGCATGTGATGGTCTGAATGTCACCTGACTGAAAGGACACCCCATGTCCTTTCAGTGCGGCACTGTTAACAGTACTCTGTAGACACTGTATATATACGTCAACGTTCACACCACGCTTACGCCACAGTCTGTTGCAACTGCAGTTGCAGCACGGCAGCTGAGACCAATACTGAACAGGTTTCGTGGGGGGTCTCTGCAGCACTGGCAAACCAGGCGCTGAAGCAATGGCTGTATTAGCCTGGGTCACTGACTTATGCATGTGAAAGGACACGGCACTAGCATTCAGTACATGCCAAATGCCCACCACCCACCCACATGCATGGACTCATGCATGTAGCCTGTGTCCAAGGACCGGATTACAGGTGGGTAACAAGGGACTATGCAACTCAACGCGGTAGCGAAGCTTGCTGAATTATTTCAAATTGACCGTTTTATCGCTGTTCATGGGGCTTCAGGGGTACACGTAGTCATGCGTACGATTGGCGGGCCTGAAGCACACTGGTCCACTGTCAGTGGAGCTTCAAGCAAGCAGCTGCCGACTACCTGCTGTCACCAAGCTTCCCATTACAGCAGAAGCCGTGTTGACATGAAGTCTGGTTCAAATCAAACTCGTGTATGAGGCTCCTTTCTTGCAACCGTCTAGGGCTTATCATGGTACCGAACCACGCACCAGCGGCATGTGCATGCCTGCATCCCGCATGTAGTGACAAGCAAGTGCATTGCTTTGTCTTCTGCTCTCCTGCTGGCGCGCTCGACACTCCTACTGTGCATTTGTTGACGCAGCTCTTGAACAAGGATTCAGGCGTACAGGCACCAGGTGAGGCACCTACTAACGCAGCATCAGCTTTGAAACAGCAGGTGCTGGACTTAGTCAGGGGCCGAGCTCATCCAAGCACAGCCTGCTGTTTTACTCAACAACTTGCCTCTCTAGATGCCATCTCGGCACAGACTCTGTAAGCTGAGTCGTACTTGGAACGTTAAGGGTGTTATCTTTCAGTATCAGCAGCTGCGTGGGGCGTTGGCCACGCAATCGGCTGATATAGCGCGTCAGCATGCATAGAAGGATTGAACCCAGGAGCGCGTGATCCATGCCATCGCAGGCCGGATCCTTGTAGTGTAAAGGCAGAAAGTATAGTCAAGAAGTCCATTGGCTCTGCGGGGTGATTCAGCACAGTGCCCTCAAGCAGAGTGGTCGCAGGAAGCAGCGGCCCCAGCATCACGCACTCCTTAGTGGAGCCCCAAGTTGGATGCTGTTAGATAGTCGCTAATCTTTGCTGCCCTGACGTGATGCCTGCTGCATCTCCAACCTCCATCCATAGCACACCACCCACAGCATGAGCCAAGCCACAAGGAGCAGCATGCATTCGCCAAGCAGCAGGCAAGCCAGGGCAGAGGCGCTTTTAAAGCGTCCAGCTGCAGTACCGGTAGCAGAGCAGGGCGCCAACAGCACAACTGGCAGATCAACTGTACTTCTGCGCCGCCGCAGCAGCGGTGGCGCATCAGACAGCGGCAGCAGCAGCAGCAGCAGCTTGGTTATGGACAACAAGGTGGGCTGCACGAGGAAGCTTGTCGAAGTTGTGGTTGTATGACTCTGCATGTGAACATGCACAGACAGCGATTGAGCCGCAGCAGAAACCCTGGCATGCAACTTGTGCTTGCAGGTTCACGCGCGCTCAATCTACCTGCAGAAGCAATGTTCATCACAGCACTAGCTGCTAGGTGGTGCAAGGAAACTTGCTGCTGCTTGTAGTCGACTGCATGTTTCCTAATCCAAGGCTGCTGCTGTGCTCCCGACATTGCCTGTGGCATGGGCTTTTGTGCAACTTCTGTTGCGCATCGCAGAACCCGAGCAAGCTGGTAGTGAAGCCAGACGGCAACATCCTGTGGGAGATGCCTGCTGAGTGGGTGGCAACTCATGCTGCTTGCAGCAGCGCTCAACTGTGCATTGCAGGACAGCAAATGCTTATACAGCATTGCAGTCTGCAGACGTCTGCTGCTGGGATGTTTCTTCACCACAGCGATTCTGCAGGCAGCAGTGGGGAATGCACCAGCGTCTACACGCCAGCAACACATGCATGTGGTCCGGCAGAGCAGTCACTCTCTATGATGTTTGCTGCCCTGCATGCAGGCATCCACGCACTTGCTACCACAACATTCTGCAGACAATATATTTCATGCAACATCAAATCCACTGCTGTGCCTTGCAGGACAATTGCCGCACCTGCGGTGAGTGGCCTGGTGCGCGGTGCAGCAGAGATGGCGCTGGTGCTGTCTGCTGTCAGCAGCGGGGTGATGGGCATTGCCGTCGCTGTGGTAGAGCTGAAGCGTGGTGAGTGCCGAGCCAGAATGACGGAGGGTGTGGGCGGGAGCAATGTCAGCAGTGCAGGGCTGTGCAGTGCTTGCTGGACTGCACGTCAAGTAGCGGCTCGTTGTGTTGGCGCATAACTTGGGGACATGCGTTGCTGGCTGGTTCAAAGCATGTAGCTTTGTATGCTGCAGGGCGTCTGTGTCTCTGTTGTAAACACCCATGTTTGTGGAGCCTGCCTCTGCAGATGGTCTTTTGGTGTAGTGCCCATGGCTTATGCTCCATGCTGATGATGTAGTTGCTGCTGCTGCTGTTGCGTCACGCTGCTGTTGCTGCGTTGTGTGCAGCCGCCGAGCACAACTACTGCGTGACCAGCCAGCACTTGGCCAAGGTCATGGCCATGACTGTCAGCTCATCCTTTGCAGGAACAATGACTGGTGAGAGCCCGGGGTAGCCTGCCCTTTCTTGGCGGGACTCTGGTGCTCTGGCGCAGCAGTTTGCAGCTCAACAGGGCATACAGGGCAGCAATGTAGCGATTGGCACTGAAGGAGCGCTGTCAGATCAGTACGCATTTGATTGAAAGCTTTGAGTCTGAGTTGGTAAAAGGCAGAGCAGCAGCACTGCCAAGTGTACTAAGCTCTTCCAAGGCACGTCACCCATCGACAGCGCGCTGCAGCAGTATTGATGGTGCAAGGGGCCGGTCCGGCACCCCTCTCACTGCTCCAGGAGTGCTGCCTGGCTGCGCGTGCCTGCAGGCCTGCTGTATGCGCCGCTGCTGGCCGGGCGCATCCTGTGCGGCCGCTTTGCGCGCCCAGCAGCACTGGCTGGCCTCGCCTGGGGTGCGACACGGGGCGTGCTGCGCATGGTCACCCTGCGGGGCCTGACTCCTGCAAACCTGCTGGCACAGGTATGCTGCTGCGGCTGGCCGCTCATCGTTGGGCGGAATGCGGCGGAATGCGGCGTGTCTGATCACGTCGGCCTGTGGCTGCCAGCAGTTTGCGGTCGGGGCAGGTGGCGCTGCGTTAGTGTACTGCATCTGCTCCTGCTGCTGCTGGGCGGCAGTGCCGCGTGTCGCCGTGTGCCGAGCTCCTTGCTGCGTGTCTCTGCCTGCAGCTTGAGGAGGCAGCGCTGGGCCTGGGAACGGGCTGCCTGGCCGCCGTGGAGAAGGTGGCAGCGAGGGCAGCGGCTAGCCCCAGGTGCGGCCTTGCTTTGTTTTCGGCTGCCACGACCAGCAGTGGATCGCCTCCAGCTGCAGCATTCCGGTCTTGCGGGTGCCGCGGCGCGCATGCGCCTGCCAGTGTTGGTGTGCTGGTGGCGTATGGGGGGGGGGGGGCGGCCTGCTCTGCACTTGCCTTGCTTCTAGTGTCGTGCTCGGCAGGGATGGACGGCTGGTTTCCGAACGCCCGCGCATGGCAACCGGGATTCGGTGTTGAACTCAGCCAAAGTGGCTGTGCCGCTTGCATGCTGCTTGTATGCTGCCGCGCTGCCGCTCCTCCTGCTGCTGCAGCTTCCGGCGCGCCTTTGTGAAGATGGGCGGCGTCGAGGCGCTGCTGAAGCTGCTGAGGAGCGGCCTGGATGGCGATGCTGTGCGGTCAATCACGCAGGTAGCTGCTGCTGCACTGATCAGGAAACAAGAGTCATGGACGTGTGTCTATATGGGCGGAGAGTAGTTTGCCTACGCAGCAGCATGCTCAGAGCATGCACACCTAGATGCAAGTTGCTTGGGCTTATTGAGCCGGAGTCATTCAGCTGGCGCAGTACTGCAACTGCACCAACCAGACATCATCCATGTCGGCGTCACTTGCACAGCCACCTGCACATCACATGCATGCATGCAAGCATGTGTGCAAGTAAACGCGTGTGGCATGACACCACCACCAACAGTGCTGCTGTGTTGCTGCGGCTCCGCTGCTGCTGCTGCTTGTGAAGGCGCTAGCGTCGCTGCTGCAGGAGCAGGCTGGCAGGGATGCCATGGTTGGTGCCGGGGGCGTGCCGCTGCTGGTGCACGGCCTGGAGCACCCCTACGCGGATGTGACTGCTCACTGCAGCGAGATGCTGGCGCGCCTGGCAGACAGCAGCGCTGCTCAGGCAGCCATCAGGTGCGCTTAGTTGGGTGTGTTGAAATGGGGGTTTCGCCTGTTGACAACACCTCCTAGCGCGGTGCAGGGAAGTGACGTTCCAGCAGCGCTCTCATGCAACGCTGTGCGGCTGCTGCTAGCGCTCACATGTGTGTGTGTGGGTGGGTGGGTGGGTGTGGGTGGGTGGGGTGGGGGGTGGGGTGTGGGGTGGGGTGGGTGCGTGCGTGCGTGCGTGCGTGCGAAACATACATGCCGCGCCTGCCTGCCAGTGTGTATGTGCCAGCAAAACCGCATACCATGCAGCCCTGACGGCCTGCTCAAACCGCACTAAACCGCGCATGGCTGCGCAGGGAGGCCGGCGGTGTGCCTGTCATGCTGCAGCTGCTGTCTGGGGCAGCGCCCGCCCCTCAGCAGCTGCAGCTGCTGGCAGTGGCGTCGGCGCTGGCCAGCGGCAGCGAGGAGGGCAGCAGCGAGCTGCAGGAGGCGGGCGTGAGCGAGGTGCTGCTGGACATGGTGGCCGCCAGCCCCCTGCCGCGCACACAGGTGCGTGGGTGTGCGCGGGAGTTGCTGTGTGGGTGGCAACAGTGGATGTGCTGTGTGTGGTGTGTGTGCCGGCGCCGCACTGTGCTTGCACGATGTTGGTTAGGCAGGTGGTGTATCAAAGTCTAGGCTAGCGAAGGAAGCAGCTGATTGTCTGGCGCATCTGCAGCACCGCCAAGCTGCATACTGTCTGCAGCAATCTGGCCTGATGTGCGGGGCCACACAGTCTGCTCACACCAAGCATTCCAAAACTTTCCGGCCAGATGCGCCAAGATTTTTGGGGTATTTCAAAACAAGCTGTGGTTTCACATATGGCTGCGTTCACACATGCCTGTGCTGTCCTTTGCAGGTCAAGGAGGCAGCCATCAGTATGCTGCACGGCCTCTGCAGCTCCAGCCCAGCGCACTTTGCTGCACTGCGCGCCCTGCCGAATGCAGCTGAGCAGCTTTCAAACGTGGCTAGCTCATACGGCGGCAGCTGGTTCACCAGCAAGGCTGCTCTGTCAGCGCTGAATGCTCAGCTGGCAGCTGCTGCAGAGGCGGACGAGGCTGCAGCTGCTGCTGCTGCACCTATCGCTGGAGAGGTGCCTGAGCTGGTATGAGCCGAGCTGAGCCGAGTCGTGGACTTGCTTGACTCGAGTCGAGGGTCATTTACCGAACTTGTACTACTTGCCGAAGGTAGTGGCCAAGGGACTTGGTGTTGAACGACCGTCTGGGGCTGGGCTGTGATGGTTTGTTAGCCAGCTGTGAAGCCGCCTAATGCAACAGCGACAATGTTGCAAGTTCATCGTGCTGTCATGCACGCCGCACAGGTGGTTGGCACTGTGGCTTGGGCAAAGGGCTGGGAAGGGGTTGCATGCAGGGCTGTTGCTGGTGGCAGGTGGCTCTGCCTCCATCAATTGCATGCGGAGACAGCGAGCCTGTGCAAGACTGAGCATGTTCTGGCGCCAACCAAGCAGGTACCAAATTTCAGTTCATCTCCACTTGAGCATGCATGCATGTGTGCGGTACCGCACGGCAGCACCGGCGGCAGGCGGTTGTGTGCTGCTGTTGCAAAGGTGACATGCCCCTTGCGCGGGCAAGCGTTTGGAAGGTGCTGTGCCGCTGCTGCTAGAGGGCTTCCTTGTGCAGTCGGCATAGTCACACATGGCTGGCGGAAGGAGTAATGCACTCTTGGTGGGAGGAGCAACCGGGTGTGCACGTGCCTGGAACCTTGCCACCTCTAGATATGCCCGGCAGGGAGGGCCTTTTATTGCCATTGGGGGCCCTTGTCTCCCTGGTAAGCAAGGGGCTAGAGCGGTCGTGTCCTCGACTGCACAGTGCAATGTGACGAGTTGTGGTAGTCTTGGCAGCAAACTAGAGCTGTGGGTGCCCTTGCTTGCCGCCGAGGTGACTGATTGCGGGCTGGCTGTGGCTGTTGGCTGCTGTGGCCCTGCTTAGGACTGCGCCTTGCAGCAGATCAACACAGCAGCAAGCCCGGCTGTTCTGTCTGGTGTGTAGCCAACGCCATGCCTTTTTGAGGACCTGTCAGCGGCTGCAGACATAAGTGCTTTGCATCATCATGCATATTACGCTGCGCTGGTGGCCTAGTAGAAAATTGGTTCGGGCTTGGTGTTGGTGGCAGCTTACACCGCACAGTCGGCTGCAGGTCTTGTGGGATTCACATGTGCTCCTTGGCTGTTGGCTGTGGTGTACTTGGCAGCCCACTTTGCTTGCCGTACCGCAGCTACGTGTGTGATTTTGGTGGGCAAACATGAAAAACTTGTAGCTGTGTCTTTGCGTGCTTCTTCACCAAACACATGTACCAACAGCGCTCTGTATGCCTGCTGTTCCAAGTTGCCTCTGCGTGTATACTACTATGGATCATCATGTTGATCGTTACCGCCAGTGTGTCCTTTCCCTTGATAAACTGTTTTGTGTACCACACTTTTCTGTGCATAGCAACCCATAACCCATCAGCTGGGTTATGGATGTAGCTCGGTCCGGGTGTGATGCTATACAGCTCAATGTATCCATACAGCCACAACCAATTATGTGTGCAGAGCTTACTTCAGCGCTTGCTGTGTGTATCATGAAGAGGGACGGCTGGTCATAAGCGTTGCCGGCAGCAGCACGTTGCTGTCGCTGCTGCTGCCGGTGGTGGGCCGGCAGGAGTGCCACAGGGCGTTTGTGCTTGATGGTGGGCGAATCCACACGATGATGCAAAGGCCGCCTGCCTTTTGAAGGCTGACACATCAGCTTGTGTGGTACGTGTTGTGTGGTTTGCCCTGTTCCCTGTTGCAGGTTGTACTCATCTTGTGTGTCCGCTGCTGCTGCTAGAGCGGTGTGTGTGCCAGCTGGCTATGCGCCAGCTGGGTGTAGGCAGAAGGGGGTAGTGGCGGGCGGCTGCGGTACTGCAGGCTCAGGGTGCTGCAGTGCAGCTGCTGTACGGCCATGCTGGTGGGGTTGCACCTTTCAGCTGTACATTATGATGTTTGTTGTGACACCCCCCTCGTCCAGCTTGCTGTGCTGGACCCAGCGCCCTGCAGCGGCCTTGAGATGTGATGGCAGCTGCTCAGCAATGCAGCACCCATGCTGACGGCTGTTTGACTTTTAGTTTGGCTGGTGGCTGTTTTGCGGCGCTGCTGGGCCCACAGCCATTGATCGTACTTTCAGGTGCGCGTTAACAAGGCGCCAGCGCGGCCACCTGGCGCAGGATTTTGCTGGCTCTGGTTCATTGGGCCCAGGGTACATGACCATGGCGTGGGGACGTTCCACTGTGTCAGACGAGGTTCTCGGTCATGCTATGCATGATGGATGTCTTGGTGGCGCATACGCCTGAGGGCAGCCTGCTGCTGCTGCGCATGGTTGAAGAACGACGCTGAACTGTACTCGTGTTGCAGCAATGCCGGTGAGTTTTGTGGCACACGCCTGATGCCAGTGGTGGAGGTCAGTGTTGTTTCTGCAGAACCTGGTAACCTCATGAACTTCACTGCCTTGGTGTGAACTCGACCACGGCTGGGTGTTGAGGCCTGCAGATAGCGCCGCTATAAGGCTACCGCTTGCTTGAACGGTGATCATGCCACAAATTGATGCTGGTGGTTGTGTTCACCCTGAAGCTCAGCATGGCTAATTGTCACATGTGCACACGTGTGCAATCCTGCCTTGCACATGATGCCCTCCTGCTGCGGCTTTCCTTTCCGGGCAGCAGCAGCGCTCGCAACCATGCCATCCTGAAGGTTGAGGCCAAAACCCCCTGTTGGCAAATCCCAGTATCTTCGTCCCAACTGACGAAGTCTTCAGCGCGTTCACGGGTGAACTTGTCCGGGTGCTGCCGGTTCCCGCCATATGCAATCAGCAGCGCTCCCTGGACAAAACAGGCCGCGAGACACCAGGCGGTGCAACTATGCAGCTCCTTTGCCAGCTGGACGTCGTTGCGGCCCGGTCCCCGCCACGTTGCCACCTGCAGCATTGCCCGCCACAAATCGCAGCCGGGCGAAACGACCGTTGCCAGGGTGTTTGAGCGACCGGTTCAGAGAGTGCCCTATATGAATGCAGCCACAACAGTGATGGTCAAGCTGCTCTGAGCCTAGAAACGTGTCATAAGCAATCTCTCACTTGTAGCTGTCCATTCTAGCAAAGCTGCCTGCCACATGCTGTCCACCAGCAGCGCAATGCCGTGCTGCCACTTATCCTTCCTGCCGGAGTG
Organism: Scenedesmus sp. NREL 46B-D3; assembly: GCA_014080715.1. Taxonomy (NCBI): domain Eukaryota; kingdom Viridiplantae; phylum Chlorophyta; class Chlorophyceae; order Sphaeropleales; family Scenedesmaceae; genus Scenedesmus; species Scenedesmus sp. NREL 46B-D3. The sequence continues at coordinate 188,082 of JACERP010000178.1, forward strand.
CAGCAGTAACCAGCTGCTGCTGTCACTGCCTGGAGCTTGCACATGCTGCTCGCCAGCTCCTAGCAATCCAGACTCGGGTAGGGCACATAGGCCTATGCTGAGCTGACTAAGCTGTGTTGTGAGGGAGAGTAGCTTAGCAGTGAATCTGCTGTTGAAAGGGTCAAACCCATCGTGTAGTGTGCGAACGTTGGCTGTTGCAACACGTGTCAGACGTTTGCACGGTTACCTTCTGTGTATACACGCTGGTGCGTATCCAGTCTGGATACTCGACAAGAAGTAAACGCGGGCTGGCCGGGATGCTGCTGTCAACAGCACGCTATCTGCTGCACAGCTGTTCTTCCCCTCTCGAGGCGTGAACAACTAACGTACAACAGACCATCTGGTTGATTTAGCTACACTAATTGCACATTAACCTGGCGGTGGCAAGAAGGCGCCACCGCCAAGCCGATACAAATGAAGCGAAACGAGTGTAGTGTAGTGTAGTGTAGTGTAGTGACCCACATCACCCGGGTTAGATTTATATCACCCCAGTGGGGCACAAACATGCTCCAGGCCACGAGATACAGCAGTCAGCTGGGGCTTGTTGTCGCTTTGGGGTGAAACGGATCCATCCTCGGGTAGCACATACATGCCCCCTCGGGCGGCATGGCTCTTGAGGGTCATGCACCCACCCCCCTTCTCGGATACAACCTGTATCACCCCTCAGCTGCCAAAAAGACCCAGATAGCTGCTACATATCTCTGGCTACAACAACAGAGGGAAAGCGCAAGCACTGCATTGGTTCATTGTAAGGGCCTACACCAGCAGTGTTGAGCAGGGCAGGCAGAGGTCGCTGTGGTTTTGGCAGTTTTGGGCTTTTGTGCGTACGCTACATACCCATACAGGAACGCTAGCAGACATTCCTGAATCAATGGTTGGCTTGCATTGCCTTGATGCCTCTGATTTGAGCAAAGTACAGACTGCCTGCCAAGCATGGTTGTACCAGCAGTGGCAGGACTTGCCAGCCAACCCCAGAGTAGCTGGGTCTGATACTGTCATGCACTCTACCTATGAGAACTGGTTCGCATGCTCCCCTTTTGATGAGCTTGATTAGACGCAACCATTGAGTTGGTGCCCAGATTATGTGCACAACACAGCTGGCTTAAACAAGATGCACCTGTCATCTTTGATGCGTTTTGTCTGGGTGCGCATGACTTGCGTGTGGCTACTGGTCGGTGGGAGAGGGCTGATAACTCTATGCTGCCCAGGCCACAGCGACTGTGCTCTCGGTGCGGTGCTGGCCAAGTTGAGGATGAGTTTCACTTTGTGTTTGAGTGTGACGCATATCAGGTTGTTCGCGATCGCATCTGGCGGCTGTTTGTTGATTTTGGAGGGTGGCAGAGCCCAGCTGTGAGCCCTCTTGGACGGTGTTTGGCTGACTTTATGCAGCAGAGGCAGAGTAGTGTTGCTGCTTTTATCTACTATTGTCTCCTTGTTAGAAATGATCCGGCTATGGCGCTTGCTGTGCTCCCAAGTGACACTAGTGCCTCAGAGACAGAATTTGTTGAGGCCTCGGATTAGTTGTTTGGAATGGTGCTCCTTGGCTGTTGTGCAACCCCATGAGCCTTTGTGAGGCTCCTTAGTGGGTGGGCCTGTGGCCCTACTTTGGTATTTGGTATTTGGTATTTGGTAACTGTGTCAGACACATACTAAGTGTTGCATTGTGGTTGTACTATGGAGGCTCCACATGCGGTGAAGGGAGTCCACCTGCCTCAGAACTTCAGTAATTACACTTACAAGTGCAGTGCCTCATCAGATGCCTGCAAGCACAACTGTTAGGACAGCACCTGGGGTTCCATGTGCAGCCCTTGCGCTGCACCGCAGGCTGCATGGCTGCAACCACCAGAACATGCTTGCTGCCATATGGCACATGCATGTGCACACACAGACTTGGCCAGTACCGGTGCTTGCTGTAGACCACACATACCGCTGTGCACAGCACACGTGTTTGTACGCTGTCTTGTTCACCAGATCAGCTCCCCGTTCAGCAGTCCTTAGGCTGCACAGCTGCAACCACCAGAACATGCTTGCTGCCACGTGCACACACAGACTTGGCCAGTATCGGTGCTTCCTGTAGACAACACATACCGCAGTGCACAGCACACGTGTTTGTACACTGTCATAATCACCACCTCAGCTCCCCATTTCAGCAGTCGAGTTCATTGGCATTAAGCTTGGCAACACTTTGGGCAGGCAATGGAACAACCCTGGAGGATTGCAACACGTGCAGCTCCACACCCTTGATGCGTTGCTGCACCCACAACATGCAAACGACACTGGTGCAGTTGTAACCAGCACCCTCCAGGCCCCCAGCTGGCAACTGAGCGGCAGCAGGCACAACAAACACCACTCGGCCTGCCTTGCATACACCTTTCCCACCTGGCAAGCAGCGCTCAACCCATGCAGGCAAAGTCCAGCCCGGCTTGCGGCCCACAAACGACTACAGTGGTACTGACACACCAAATTTGAACAGCAAACAGATCACGGCCTATGTGGCACATAAGATGTCAATGCGGATTGCAGACCCGAGTTGTGTTAGAGTGATATCTGCCTCTTTTTCGGTGAAACGCATGGCTTGCATGGCGCATGGCTCAAGGACGACATGCATTACGCCTGATCACGAGATCAAGGACCAAGCAATGGGTTGACACCTGTACAACAATCAACTCCACACGTATGTGAGCAACTTTGCAGTTGCTTGTGCAGCAGCAATCACAGCTGCATCAGTTAGCACAAAAAGCTGTGCAGATGTACTGCGGCTGATCTGACTCAAGTCTGGAGCACTTCACAACACTGACGGCACTGCACAACCCCAGAAACAGCAACTAATACATTTGCACACACATGCACGACTGTGTCATGTGAAAACAAGAAAAGGTAACCTCATCATGCCTGCAAGGAGCAAGAGTTAAAAAACGAAACTGCCTGTACAAGTCAATGCTACAAAATGCAAATGTTGAATAGCAGCCAGCAAACATATTGAGGATGATACCAGCACAACTGGGAATGCTGACCATTCTGACCATTCCGCACCACCCCTCAGCCATCACCTGCAAGCAGGCAGATGTTATTGTGCTAAAGTGCGCAGTGACAAGAATGCAACATGTTGAGTAACAGGAACAACCTCCCTGGTAGGTCCACCAGCCCTCAGCCATCACTTGCAAGCAAGCAGTAAGTGCAGCAGTGCTGCATGTCAATAAACAGACCTTGCTCACATGGCCGCATTCTGCAGAGACAACCTCACGGCACAGGCTTTGCGCTTTGAGGTTGTACTTAGACTGCCGCCTCCCAGCCTCCAGCCATCAGCTGCACAAGTGGTGCAGCACACACCTGCAGCAACCTCACGTAAAGGTGATGACAGCATAAAAAAGCAGCTTCACACATGACATTGGTCGTGCCTTCTATTTCCACTGGTGAGAACAAGAACAGGTGACCTCCCTGAGATGCTCCCCCCCCCCCAACACCCTCACCAGCCCTTCGTCATCACCTGCAGGCAGCCAAGCTCTCTTGCTGCTAACTGTAACTTTACAGGGCGACGTCAGCACTCAGCCTTGAACGGCAACACCTTCACCCAACCAACTCTCCAGCGCTGGCTCTCCCTCATTCTCACGCCCTAACGGTTCACCCCCTCACTCACGCTCAAACCACGCAGGCAGTTCAAAAAAGGCGCGTACACACACACAACGCCGCACCTGTGCATGCCTGTTGCCCTCCGACAGCTTCTCCTTCAGCATCTGCATCAGCGTCAGCCGCTGCCCATCACCCAGATCATCCCGCTGCCGCTGCTACTGCTGCCCGCCTGAGCGCTGCCCGCCTGCCAGCCTGCTGCCCGCCTGCCCGCCAGCGGCGCTGCGGCTGTTCAGCTCGTAGCTCGACTTATAATTGAAGACGGAGTCAAGTTGCGACAGAGGTGTGGCAGTGCCGCTGCTCCTGCAAGCACCCTGCAGTTGCAGAGTTGCACGCACAAGTGATTGCAGCAACTGCTTCCTAGGCCTGTCTGTAAGTGTGTGGCCCTGCAGTCAAAGCCCCGCTGCCAAAGTCGATGCATCTGTTCTGTGGCTGTCATCTCAAGAATTTGCGCTTGAACAAGACAATATGTTCGCTGTTTCTCGGGCTTTTTGCTGTAACACCTTGTTGCATTTTTCCAGCTGGCCTGGCATCACGTATCATGGGTGAACCCACATCACCCGGGGTAAATGTATATCACCCCAGTGGGGCATGCTCCAGGCCACGAGATATAGCAGTCAGCTGGGGCTTTTTGCCGCTTTGGGGTGAAACGTATCCATCCTCAGGTGGTACATACATGCCCCCCTCTAGCGGCAGGGCTCTTGGGGGTCATGCACCCCCCCTTCTCGGATACAGCCTTCATCACCCCTCAGCTGCCAAAAGGACCCAGATAGCTGCTACATATCTCTGGCTACAGCAACAGAGCGAAAGCGCAAGCACTGCATTGGTTCGTTGTAACTGTGTCAGACACATAGTGAGGGTTACATTGTGGTTGTACTATGGAGGCTCCACATGCGGTGAAGGGGCCACCTGCCTCAGAACTTCCGTAATTACACTCACAAGTGCAGTGCCTCATCAGACGCCTGCAAGCACAACTGTTAGGACAGCACCTGGGGTTCCATGTGCAGCCCTTGCGCTGCACCGCAGGCTGCATGGCTGCAACCACCAGAACATGCTTGCTGCCATATGGCACATGCATGTGCACACACAGACTTGGCCAGTACCGGTGCTTGCTGTAGACCACACATACCGCTGTGCACAGCACACGTGTTTGTACGCTGTCTTGTTCACCAGATCAGCTCCGCATTCAGCAGTCCTTAGGCTGCACCGCAGGCTGCACAGCTGCAACCACCAGAACATGCTTGCTGCCATGTGCACACACAGACTTGGCCAGTATCGGTGCTTGCTGTAGACAACACATACCGCAGTGCGCAGCACACGTGTTTGTACACTGTCATAATCACCACCTCAGCTCCCCATTTCAGCAGTCGAGATGGCATTAAGCTTGGCAACACTTTGGGCAGGCAATGGAACAACCCTGGAGGATTGCAACACGTGCAGCTCCACACCCTTGATGCGTTGCTGTACCCACAACATGCAAACGACACTGGTGCAGTTGTAACCAGCACCCTCCAGGCCCCCAGCTGGCAACTCAGCGGCAGCAGGCACAACAAACGCCACTCAGCCTGCCTTGCATACACCTTTCCCACCTGGCAAGCAGCGCTCAACCCATGCAGGCAAAGTCCAGCCCGGCTTGCGGCCCACAAACGACTATAGTGGTACTGACATACCCAACTTGAACAGCAAACAGATCACGGCCTATGTGGCACATAAAATGTCAATGCGGATTGCAGATTCGAGTTGTGTCAGAGTGATATCTGCCTCTTTTTCGGTGAAACGCATGGCTTGCATGGCGCATGGCTCAAGGACGACATGCACTACGCCTGATCACGAGATCAAGCGCCAAGCAATGGGTGACACCTGTACAACAATCAACTCCACACGTATGTGAGCAACTTTGCAGTTGCTTGTGCAGCAGCAATCACAGCTGCATCAGCTAGCACAAAAAGCTGTGCAGATGTACTGCGGTTAGCGGCTGATCTGACTCAAGTCTGGAGCACTTCACAACACTGACGGCACTGCACAACCCCAGAAACAGCAACTAATAAGTTTGCACACACATGCACGACTGTGTCATGTGAATACTAGAAAAGGTAACCTCATCATGCCTGCAAGGAGCAAGAGTTAACAACGAAACTGCCTGTACAAGTCAATGCTACAAAATGCAAATGTGATACACATCTGCCCACTCATGATTAGCAGCCAGCAAACATCTTGAGGATGATACCAGCACAACTGGTACTGCTGACCATTCTAGCCGCCTCAGCACCACGGCATGCGGCAATGCACAAGGTAAGATCACAATGATTAGTATCACCATGGCAACACCCCCTGAGTAGAACGCACTGCCAGGATCAAATGACTCTGCTGAACGGAAGCAACCAGTTGCTGAGTAAGCACGTCGGCTGCATAATCAGCAACAGCATCTTTGCAGCACAGACCACCTCAGTGTACCTGACGACCGTCCAGCTCAGAGCTGAGCTCAGCTGGCGAGTGATGCTGTCAGGCAGGCCTACTTACGGCCAAATTCCCAGGGGTCGGTAGCAGGCTGTGTGGTCATCTTTGCGTACGCCAGATTGGCGTTGGCGGCACCACGTGTATCGCTGGGGCTGGCACCAGACGAAACTGCGTGGTCAATGGCATCCTGCAGGCACAGCAAGGACAGGTAAAGGAAATGTAAGCAGCAGCGCATGGTTTGAATGAATGAGTTAGTCAATTTGCCTGGCGAAAGTTGACAAGCAATTGTACAAGTCAACATGCGGTATGCATGCATGTGCTGGAGCCAGCAGAAGGACAAGCAGCATGTATCACAAAAGCGACAACTGGCACACACACTCAGCAGACACATGATGAAGAGCATTGCTACTGTAGATCACTTAAAAGACTGCAGAACTAGCCAGGGCTCTCACATGTGCAGCGCTCAGTGCTTGGCTGATGAGGTCAGAGCGGGAATCAGTCATCACCTGCTGCAGCTTGCGGCCAAACTCCCAGGGATCGGTGGCAGGCTGTGTGGTCAACTTTGCGTAGGCCAGGTTGGCATCGGCCGCACTGCGTGCATCGCTGGGGCTGGCTCCAGCTGAAACTGCGCGGCCAATGGCATCCTGCATGCACAAAGACAAAGGTGGTTGTTTGCAAAAGCAGGCTGCGCAGTCAATGTGTTGGTGCATGTCACTCAAGCTGGCTCGAAGGATCGCTGCAGCACAGTGCCAACCCACGCTGACTTCGTTGAGGAAACGGCAGACGTGATCACCAAAGGGCGCTGAGGCGTGTCACGCTGGCCATGATGTTGGCTTTTGGTAAGCCGCAAGTCTCTCACATGTGCAGCGTTGAGTGATTGGCTGATGAGGTCAGAGCGAGAATCAGTTGCCACCTGCTGCAGCTTGCGCCGACCAAACTCCTGCAGGCACATCACACAGCACACGGCTGGTCAGTTGCGCCATCATTGAAGGACTCAACAGGGCTCAAGAAACATATCAACAAGCTGCCTGCTGACTTGAAAGGCTGTCAGCGCTGTTGACAACTGTCGCAGCCTGCAGTGCACCAGAGTGGTTTACCTCTGACTTTGAAGTCTGACACATGTTCTGGCCAGCTGTCTTTCCCTGGACGAGCTTCTGCAATAACATGGTGCAATGCGCACAAGGTGACGCAGAGCCGTGCTCACCCAAGGGTCAGCGGAAGCCTTTGTGGTGAGCCTTGCGTAGTCCAGGCCCTTGGAGGCTGCGGTCATGGCACTGCGCCCCGCACCTTCATTCACAGCCCTGGCGATGGCGGTCTGCAGTGCAGCAGCAGGAGAGTAGGCAATGCTGCTCAACACTGAACCCCTGACTGCCACCTGTGAGCTGCTGCATACTCGAGCCACAGCAGCTTCATGGGTTGGGCAAGCATTGACAACCCGTCTGCATGCACCCGTATTGCAAGAAAAGGAAGACACAGCTGTGCGGTATACCATGCTGTACACTGCTGGGATGCAACCTGCAGGACTCTCTGCATGCATGGTTCAAGTTGCATGAGCAGCTGTGTAGCCTGTGACGCTCACCTGTGCAGCTCCCAGTGCATTGGTGATTTGAGCTGAGCGGGAGTTGGTGACAGACTGTCGCAGCTTCCTGCCTGCCCAGCTGCCACGCGATGTGGCTCGCCAGCCCAGCGGCGGTTCAAGTTCTGCAGCAGTTGGCACAGCACATCCCCGAGGCGTACGTTGATTAGTTGGGGTGACGATTGAAGCAGGTAATGTAACGTAATGTAATGTAATGGAAAAGAGCCCTGGACATTGTATGAGGAGCAGCCGCCTCATCTGATGGTGACTCGACTGCTGCTGCATGCTTAAGCAGTAACAAGCTGCTGGATGCTCGTTAGTGTTGGCAGCATCTGAAGTAATATAAATGGGCAATCCTTTCCTTTACTTCCACATCTGCTGGCTGTCATCGGCAAAATGGGCACCTTGCAGCAGAAATTGGCAACTGTTGGGTAATACAGCACTACTGATTGTTGCGGCTTGCGTTGAAGCAGCCGTGGCCTGCAACACAGGCAACATGTGGTCACCCACCAGATGGCTGTGGTACTTGACATTTTGCTGCAGGAAACGGTGCTACAGTTGTAGTTGCAACTATGTTGGTGTGGGATGATGGCAACTATGGCTGGTCTGGGCAGTTCATCCCATACCACCAGCCTACCACCTGCCGCATTAGGCACACCGCTGTGCTTCCAAGCATGGTGGCACACAACAGCAACGTTGTGACCTAGTGACGCACTCACTCACCCAAGCTGCCGAGCTCCTGAGGCAAGTCCGCAGGCGCTTTCTCCGTGGTGGCCGCCGCAGAGGCGTCAGGCGTGACCCCAGCCGACACATCTGGAAGCTGCTGCAGCTGCTGCTTGTGTGAAATGGCCGAGGAGTTGACGCCTGCAGGATGGGCAAGAAGCACATACAATAATCAGTGACACAGCGTCATTGGTAAAACATGAGTGCGATGCAAACACAAGTTGTGACTGGACCAGCAATAAGTTGGCTTTGACCACGGGTGCATACACGAGCTGCTGCTGCTGCTGCTGCTGCTGCTGCTGCTGCTGCTGCCGCTGCTGCTGCTGCTGCTGACATGCAGAGTACACTGTCGCAGGACGATGATGGCAGTACGGGCACATTTGGGACTGCAGAGGTGTACTCGTGCTAACGTGGATTCAACACCGCCAAACACTGTGTGTATGCCATCAGCAGCTGCTACGTGCTTCTGCCCCCCCGAAATAATTCTGCGCTGGCAGATGCTGAGCAGGTGAACAGTCTGTGAACAGTCAATGGACTCTGTATGAGCTGTTCCCTGAACGCTGTCGACGGTGCAGCAGCACTCACCATTGAAACTAAAGCAAACTATGATCAGGCAAACAGCTCCAAGGAGGGTAAATTGCCGGCTGGCCATCCTTGCAAAGTTTGGCTTGTCGGGGTGGGAGATGTCCTGCGTGTGGTGCTGGTCACTGCGGTGCTATGCAAGACTTCTACGTGAACCAGTATTCAGCAGTCGCAAATCAAAGTATCTGTGTTGATCGTTTAGCGGAAGCGGAGGCGTTTGATTCCAGTAAGTGAGTATGCTGTGCCTGCAGGCCCCACAGTATATATATAGGCATTTTACAGTGATACAGGTGTGGCTCTAGAAGCTGGTGTAACCTTAGAAAAAGTGGTGTCATCCCTGCTGTCATGTGCAACCAAAGCAGATTACGGCTAGGTTTCCGACGCCGTTGAGTTACCAAGCAAGATGACGAAACGCCGTGCCAAACATTGATTATGTATGATGCTTCTGAAAACTGCGTTGTACCTCCCAAATGGCCGCAGCAACGCAATACACTACGGAGCTTAGAACAGCAGACGTGCACAGCGTGTCACCAGGTGACGCCCACCTCCGTTCGGGACAATGCAGCAAAGAACCGAATGGTATAATACAAGGACAGCGCAAAACGCTTAGCCTTAACATGCGCTCCCATATATGTCCAGGACCGTAAGTGCTGGTCAACGTTCCGCGCTCGGCAATACTCCATGTCGTGCCGGAACAGCGAGGGGAGCAGTGTTACCACCAGTATGTGCAGTGCTTAATGGGTGCTACTCGATAGAATAGCTGATTGCGCATGACATCCACCGGCCTGCTGCTTGAGGTTCAACTGCTTGCAGCTGTACAACATGTTGGCGCCGCCACAGGCGCTGCCCGTGCAGCTGCCAGCAGGGCAAGAACGCAGACTGCATAATTGAAACAGCTCTCATCACTGAACAAGCTGTACATGCAGATAACACACATTCAACTGCCACACACAATCGCTTACGACTTGCCCTGCAGTGGCAGCAGCTTCATGAGCCACTCCTTAACGAGCGCCCTGCGAACCGCAGACGCGTCTGCTGACTTGCCACGTCATTCGTGCACAGAGCCAGCACGTTGTAACAGCTCGACGCCACAAAGAATGCAGCCACATTCCCGCCTGCGGCAACAAATGCCCCAGCTGTGGCGGCAGCGGCGGCAGCAGCAGGAGCAGCAGCGTGTGACGATTGTCAGTGGTACAACACGAGCGAAGGCAGCAAAGGCAGACTTCCACAGCAGCAGCAGCAGCAGCAGCAGCAGCAGCAGCAGCAGCAGCAGCAGCAGCAGCAGCAGCAGCAGCAGCAGCAGCAGCAGGAGCAGCAGCAGCAGCAGCAGGAGCAGCAGCAGCAGCAGCAGCTACAGCAAGTCCAGACTCATTCCGCCCAGCTGCAAGCACACATCCCTGCTGCACATGCTGGTTGGTACACATGGCAGTGGTGCTGCCTTCTGCGGTGCATCGTTTGCGCAAACATAGAAGCATGCAGGAAGTGCAGTGGCAGCTGCAAGTCTTCAATCGATGTTACACACCGTGTCACTAACTGTACAGTTAATTACAACCTCCTCACATGGTGCAAGCTCTGTCAGGATGGTGTAGTCCAACAGCAGCGCCCGCACCACACGATCCCCTGCAGCAGGCACGTTGCAGCTGCCCACCACCCCTCAGCCATCACCTGCAAGCAGGCAGATGTTATTGTGCTAAAGTGCGCCAGTGACAAGAATGCAACATGTTGAGTAACAGGAACAACCTCCCTGGTAGGTCCACCAGCCCTCAGCCATCACTTGCAAGCAAGCAGTAAGTGCAGCAGTGCTGCGTGTCAATAAACAGACCTTGCTCACATGGCCGCATTCTGCAGAGACAACCTCAGGGCACAGGCTTTGCGCTTTGAGGTTGTACTTAGACTGCCGCCCACCAGCCTCCAGCCATCAGCTGCACAAGTGGTGCAGCACACACCTGCAGCAACCTCACGTAAAGGTGATGACAGCATACAAAAAGCAGCTTCACACATGACATTGGTCGTGCCTCCTATTTCCACTGGTGAGAACAAGAACAGGTGACCTCCCTGAGATGCCCCCCCCCAATGCCCTCACCAGCCCTTCGTCATCACCTGCAGGCAGCCAAGCCTTGATAGGCATCTCTTGCTGCTAACTGTAACTTTACAGGGCGACGTCAGCACTCAGCCTTGAACGGCAACACCTTCACCCACCCAACTCTCCAGCGCTGGCTCTCCCTCATTCTCACGCCCGAACGGTTCACCTCTCCCACTCACGCTCAAACCACGCAGGCAGTTCAAAAAGGCGCGCACACGCACACAACGCCGCACCTGTGCATGCCTGCTGCCCTCCGACAGCTTCTCCTTCAGCATCAGCATCAGCGTCAGCCGCTGCTTATCACCCAGATCATCCATCGCTGCACCACCGCTGCCGCTGCTACTGCTGCCCGCCTGCGCGCTGCCCGCCTGCCAGCCTGCTGCCCGCCTGCCCGCCAGCGGCGCTGCGGCTGTTCAGCTCATCGCTCGACTTATATTGAAGACGGAGTCAAGTTGCGACAGAGGTGTGGCAGTGCCGCTGCTCCTGCAAGCACCCTGCAGTTACAGAGTTGCACGCGCAAGTGATTGCAGCAACTGCTTCCTAGGCCTGTCTGTAAGTGTGTGGCCCTGCAGCCAAAGCCCCGCTGCCAAAGTCGATGCATCTGTTCTGTGGCTGTCATCTCAAGAATTTGCGGCTTGAACAAGACAATATGTTCGCTGTTTCTCGGGCTTTTTGCTGTAACACCTTGTTGCATTTTCCAGCTGGCCTGGCATCACGTATCAGCCATGGGTGAACCCACATCACCGGGGTAAATTTATATCACCCCAGTGGGGCACAAACATGCTCCAGGCCACGAGATATAGCAGTCAGCTGGGGCTTTTTGTGCTTTGGGGTGAAACGTATCCATCCTCGGGTGGTACATACATGCCCCCCTCTAGGCGGCAGGGCTCTTGGGGGTCATGCACCCCCCCTTTCTCGGATACAGCCTGTTATCACCCCTCAGCTGCCAAAAGGACCCAGATAGCTGCTACATATCTCTGGCTACAGCAACAGAGCGAAAGCGCAAGCACTGCATTGGTTCTTTGTAACTGTGTCAGACACATAGTGAGGGTTACATTGTGGTTGTACTATGGAGGCTCCCACATGCGGTGAAGGGAGTTCCACCTGCCTCAGAACTTCAGTAATTACACTCACAAGTGCAGTGCCTCATCAGCCGCCTGCAAGCACAACTGTTAGGACAGCACCTGGGGTTTCCATGTGCAGGCCCTTGCGCTGCACCGCAGGCTGCATGGCTGCAACCACCGAAACATGCTTGCTGCCAAATGGACATGCATGTGCACACACAGACTTGGGCCAGTATCCGGTGCTTGCTGTAGACCACACATACCGCTGTGCACAGCACACTGTTTGTACGCTGTCATGTTCACCAGATCAGCTCCCGTTCAGCAGTCCTTAGGCTGCACCGCAGGCTGCACAGCTGCCACCACCAGAACATGCTTGCTGCTATGTGCACACACAGACTTGGCCAGTATCGGTGCTTGCTTAGACAACACATACCGCAGTGCACAGCACACGTGTTTGTACACTGTCATGTTCACCACCTCAGCTCCCCATTTCAGCAGTCGAGTTGGCATTAAGCTTGGCAACACTTTGGGCAGGCAATGGAACAACCCTGGAGGATTGCAACACGTGCAGCTCCACACCCTTGATGCGTTGCTGTACCCACAACATGCAAACGACACTGGTGCAGTTGTAACCAGCACCCTCCAGGCCCCCAGCTGGCAACTCAGCGGCAGCAGGCACAACAAACGCCACTCGGCCTGCCTTGCATACACCTTCCCACCTGGCAAGCAGCGCTCAACCCATGCAGGCAAAGTCCAGCCCGGCTTGCGGCCCACAAACGACTATAGTGGTACTGACATACCAACTTGAACAGCAAACAGATCACGGCCTATGTGGCACATAAAATGTCAATGCGGATTGCAGACCCGAGTTGTGTTAGAGTGATATCTGCCTCTTTTTCGGTGAAACGCATGGCTTGCATGGCGCATGGCTCAAGGACGACATGCACTACGCCTGATCACGAGATCAAGGACCAAGCAATGGGTGACACCTGTACAACAATCAACTCCACACGTATGTGAGCAACTTTGCAGTTGCTTGTGCAGCAGCAATCACAGCTGCATCAGCTAGCACAAAAAGCTGTGCAGATGTACTGCGGTTAGCGGCTGATCTGACTCAAGTCTGGAGCACTTCACAACACTGACGGCACTGCACAACCCCAGAAACAGCAACTAATAATTTGCACACACATGCACGACTGTGTCATGTGAAAACAAGAAAAGGTAACCTCATCAGGCCTGCAAGGAGCAAGAATTTAAAACGAGACTGCCTGTACAAGTCAATGCTACAAAATGCAAATGTGATACACATCTGCCCACTCATGAATAGCAGCCAGCAAACATCTTGAGGATGATACCAGCACAACTGGGAATGCTGACCATTCTAGCCGCCTCAGCACCACGGCATGCGGCAATGCACAAGGTAAGATCACAATGTATAGTATCACCATGGCAACACTCCCTGAGCGAGTAGAACGCACTGCCAGGATCAAATGACTCTGCTGAATGCAAGCAACCAGTTGCTGAGTAAGCACGTCGGCTGCGTCAGCAGCAACAGCGTCATTGCAGCACAGACCACCTCAGTGTACCTGACAACCGTCCAGCTCAGAGCTGAGCTCAGCTGGCGAGTGATGCTGTCAGGCAGGCCTACTTACGGCCAAATTCCCAGGGGTCCGTTGCAGGCTGTGTGGTCATCTTTGCGTACGCCAGGTTGGCGGTTGCGGCACCACGTGTATCGCTGGGGCTGGCTCCAGCTGAAACTGCGCGGCCAATGGCATCCTGCGGCACAGCAAGAACAGGCATTAAATGTAAGCAGCAGCACATGACCTGAACGATGAGTTTTGTCAGTTGCCTGGCAGAAGTTTACAAGCCATTATATTTTATATGTAACAAGTCATCAATCAGTATATGTGCATGTATCAGAGCCAGCAGAAGATCAAGCAGCATGTTACACAGAAGCAACACCTGGCAGACACACTCAGCAGACACAACACGGAAAGCATTGCTGTTGCAAGTCGCAATGAAAAACTGCTGAACTAGCCAGCCCGCCCTGCAGCTCTCACATGTGCAGCGCTCAATGCTTGGCTGATGCGGTCAGAGCGGGAGTTGGTTGCATCCTGCTGCAGCTTGCGGCCAAATTCCCAGGGGTCGGTAGCAGGCTGTGTGGTCATCTTTGCGTACGCCAGATTGGCATCGGCCGCACTGCGTGCATCGCTGGGGCTGGCTCCAGCTGAAACTGCGCGGCCAATGGCATCCTGCATGCACAAAGACAAAGGTGGTTGTTTGCAAAAGCAGGCTGCGCAGTCAATGTGTTGGTGCATGTCACTCAAGCTGGCTCGAAGGATCACTGCAGCACAGTGCCAACCCACGCTGACTTCGTTGAGGAAACGGCAGACGTGATCACCAAAGGGCGCTGAGGCGTGTCACGCTGGCCATGATGTTGGCTTTTGGTAAGCCGCAAGTCTCTCACATGTGCAGCGTTGAGTGATTGGCTGATGAGGTCAGAGCGAGAATCAGTTGCCACCTGCTGCAGCTTGCGCCGACCAAACTCCTGCAGGCACATCACACAGCACACGGCGGTCAGTTGCGCCATCATTGAAGGACTCAACAGGGCTCAAGAAACATATCAACAAGCTGCCTGCTGACTTGAAAAGCTGTCAGCGCTGTTGACAACTGTCGCAGCCTGCAGTGCACCAGAGTGGTTTACTCTAACTTTGAAGTCTGACACATGTTCTGGCCAGCTGTCTTTCCTGGAAGCTTCTGCAATAACATGGTGCAATGCGCACAAGGTGACGCAGAGCCGTGCTCACCCAAGGGTCAGCGGAAGCCTTTGTGGTGAGCCTTGCGTAGTCCAGGCCCTTGGAGGCTGCGGTCATGGCACTGCGCCCCGCACCTTCATTCACAGCCCTGGCGATGGCGGTCTGCAGTGCAGCAGCAGGAGAGTAGGCAATGCTGCTCAACACTGAACCCCTGACCGCCACCTGTGAGCTGCTGCATACTCGAGCCACAGCAGCTCATGGGTTGGGCAAGCATTGAAACCCGTCTGCATGCACCCGTATTGCAAGAAAAGGAAGACACAGCTGTGCGGTGTACCATGCTGTACACTGCTGGGATGCAACCTGCAGGACGCTCTGCATGCGTGGTTCAAGTTGCATGAGCAGCTGTGTAGCCTGTGACGCTCACCTGTGCAGCTCCCAGTGCATTGGTGATTTGAGCTGAGCGGGAGTTGGTGACAGACTGTCGCAGCTTCCTGCCTGCCCAACTGCCACGCGATGTGGCTCGCCAGCCCAGCGGCGGTTCAAGTTCTGCAGCAGTTGGCACAGCACATCCCCGAGGCGTACGTTGATTAGTTGGGGTGACGATTGAAGCAGGTAATGTAACGTAATGTAATGTAATGGGAAAGAGCCCTGGACATTGTATGAGGAGCAGCCGCCTCATCTGATGGTGACTCGACTGCTGCTGCATGCTTGAGCAGTAACAAGCTGCTGGATGCTCGTTAGTGTTGGCAGCATCTGAAGTAATATAAATGGGCAATCCTTTCCTTTACTTCCATCTGCTGGCTGTCATCGGCAAAATGGGCACCTTGCAGCAGAAATTGGCAACTGTTGGGTAATACAGCACTACTGATTGTTGCGGCTTGCGTTGAAGCAGCCGTGGCCTGCAACACAGGCAACATGTGGTCACCCACCAGATGGCTGTGGTACTTGACATTTTGCTGCAGGAAACGGTGCTACAGTTGTAGTTGCAACTATGTTGGTGTGGGATGATGGCAACTATGGCTGGTCTGGGCAGTTCATCCCATACCACCAGCCTACCACCTGCCGCATTAGGCACACCGCTGTGCTTCCAAGCATGGTGGCACACAACAGCAACGTTGTGACCTAGTGACGCACTCACTCACCCAAGCTGCCGAGCTCCTGAGGCAAGTCCGCAGGCGCTTTCTCCGTGGTGGCCGCCGCAGAGGCGTCAGGCGTGACCCCAGCCGACACATCTGGAAGCTGCTGCAGCTGCTGCTTGTGTGAAATGGCCGAGGAGTTGACGCCTGCAGGATGGGCAAGAAGCACATACAATAATCAGTGACACAGCGTCATTGGTAAAACATGAGTGCGATGCAAACACAAGTTGTGACTGGACCAGCAATAAGTTGGCTTTGACCACGGGTGCATACACGAGCTGCTGCTGCTGCTGCTGCTGCTGCTGCTGCTGCTGCTGCCGCTGCTGCTGCTGCTGCTGACATGCAGAGTACACTGTCGCAGGACGATGATGGCAGTACGGGCACATTTGGGACTGCAGAGGTGTACTCGTGCTAACGTGGATTCAACCCGCCAAACACTGTGTGTATGCCATCAGCAGCTGCTACGTGCTTCTGCCCCCCGAAATAATTCTGCGCTGGCAGATGCTGAGCAGGTGAACAGTCTGTGAACAGTCAATGGACTCTGTATGAGCTGTTCCCTGAACGCTGTCGACGGTGCAGCAGCACTCACCATTGAAACTAAAGCAAACTATGATCAGGCAAACAGCTCCAAGGAGGGTAAATTGCCGGCTGGCCATCCTTGCAAAGTTTGGCTTGTCGGGGTGGGAGATGTCCTGCGTGTGGTGCTGGTCACTGCGGTGCTATGCAAGACTTCTACGTGAACCAGTATTCAGCAGTCGCAAATCAAAGTATCTGTGTTGATCGTTTAGCGGAAGCGGAGGCGTTTGATTCCAGTAAGTGAGTATGCTGTGCCTGCAGGCCCCACAGTATATATATAGGCATTTTACAGTGATACAGGTGTGGCTCTAGAAGCTGGTGTAACCTTAGAAAAAGTGGTGTCATCCCTGCTGTCATGTGCAACCAAAGCAGATTACGGCTAGGTTTCCGACGCCGTTGAGTTACCAAGCAAGATGACGAAACGCCGTGCCAAACATTGATTATGTATGATGCTTCTGAAAACTGCGTTGTACCTCCCAAATGGCCGCAGCAACGCAATACACTACGGAGCTTAGAACAGCAGACGTGCACAGCGTGTCACCAGGTGACGCCCACCTCCGTTCGGGACAATGCAGCAAAGAACCGAATGGTATAATACAAGGACAGCGCAAAACGCTTAGCCTTAACATGCGCTCCCATATATGTCCAGGACCGTAAGTGCTGGTCAACGTTCCGCGCTCGGCAATACTCCATGTCGTGCCGGAACAGCGAGGGGAGCAGTGTTACCACCAGTATGTGCAGTGCTTAATGGGTGCTACTCGATAGAATAGCTGATTGCGCATGACATCCACCGGCCTGCTGCTTGAGGTTCAACTGCTTGCAGCTGTACAACATGTTGGCGCCGCCACAGGCGCTGCCCGTGCAGCTGCCAGCAGGGCAAGAACGCAGACTGCATAATTGAAACAGCTCTCATCACTGAACAAGCTGTACATGCAGATAACACACATTCAACTGCCACACACAATCGCTTACGACTTGCCCTGCAGTGGCAGCAGCTTCATGAGCCACTCCTTAACGAGCGCCCTGCGAACCGCAGACGCGTCTGCTGACTTGCCACGTCATTCGTGCACAGAGCCAGCACGTTGTAACAGCTCGACGCCACAAAGAATGCAGCCACATTCCCGCCTGCGGCAACAAATGCCCCAGCTGTGGCGGCAGCGGCGGCAGCAGCAGGAGCAGCAGCGTGTGACGATTGTCAGTGGTACAACACGAGCGAAGGCAGCAAAGGCAGACTTCCACAGCAGCAGCAGCAGCAGCAGCAGCAGCAGCAGCAGCAGCAGCAGCAGCAGCAGCAGCAGCAGCAGCAGCAGCAGCAGGAGCAGCAGCAGCAGCAGCAGGAGCAGCAGCAGCAGCAGCAGCTACAGCAAGTCCAGACTCATTCCGCCCAGCTGCAAGCACACATCCCTGCTGCACATGCTGGTTGGTACACATGGCAGTGGTGCTGCCTTCTGCGGTGCATCGTTTGCGCAAACATAGAAGCATGCAGGAAGTGCAGTGGCAGCTGCAAGTCTTCAATCGATGTTACACACCGTGTCACTAACTGTACAGTTAATTACAACCTCCTCACATGGTGCAAGCTCTGTCAGGAGGTGTAGTCCAACAGCAGCGCCCGCACCACACGATCCCCTGCAGCAGGCACGTTGCCAGCTGCCCACCACCCCCAGCCATCACCTGCAAGCAGGCAGATGTTATTGTGCTAAAGTGCGCAGTGACAAGAATGCAACATGTTGAGTAACAGGAACAACCTCCCTGGTAGGTCCACCAGCCCTCAGCCATCACTTGCAAGCAAGCAGTAAGTGCAGCAGTGCTGCGTGTCAATAAACAGACCTTGCTCACATGGCCGCATTCTGCAGAGACAACCTCAGGGCACAGGCTTTGCGCTTTGAGGTTGTACTTAGACTGCCGCCCACCAGCCTCCAGCCATCAGCTGCACAAGTGGTGCAGCACACACCTGCAGCAACCTCACGTAAAGGTGATGACAGCATACAAAAAGCAGCTTCACACATGACATTGGTCGTGCCTCCTATTTCCACTGGTGAGAACAAGAACAGGTGACCTCCCTGAGATGCCCCCCCCAATGCCCTCACCAGCCCTTCGTCATCACCTGCAGGCAGCCAAGCCTTGATAGGCATCTCTTGCTGCTAACTGTAACTTTACAGGGCGACGTCAGCACTCAGCCTTGAACGGCAACACCTTCACCCACCCAACTCTCCAGCGCTGGCTCTCCCTCATTCTCACGCCCGAACGGTTCACCCTCCCACTCACGCTCAAACCACGCAGGCAGTTCAAAAAGGCGCGCACACGCACACAACGCCGCACCTGTGCATGCCTGCTGCCCTCCGACAGCTTCTCCTTCAGCATCAGCATCAGCGTCAGCCGCTGCTTATCACCCAGATCATCCATCGCTGCACCACCGCTGCCGCTGCTACTGCTGCCCGCCTGCGCGCTGCCCGCCTGCCAGCCTGCTGCCCGCCTGCCCGCCAGCGGCGCTGCGGCTGTTCAGCTCATAGCTCGACTTATATTTGAAGACGGAGTCAAGTTGCGACAGAGGTGTGGCAGTGCCGCTGCTCTGCAAGCACCCTGCAGTTACAGAGTTGCACGCGCAAGTGATTGCAGCAACTGCTTCCTAGGCCTGTCTGTAAGTGTGTGGCCCTGCAGCCAAAGCCCCGCTGCCAAAGTCGATGCATCTGTTCTGTGGCTGTCATCTCAAGAATTTGCGCTTGAACAAGACAATATGTTCGCTGTTTCTCGGGCTTTTTGCTGTAACACCTTGTTGCATTTTTCCAGCTGGCCTGGCATCACGTATCAGCCATGGGTGAACCCACATCACCCGGGGTAAATTTATATCACCCCAGTGGGGCACAAACATGCTCCAGGCCACGAGATATAGCAGTCAGCTGGGGCTTTTTGTCGCTTTGGGGTGAAACGTATCCATCCTCGGGTGGTACATACATGCCCCTCTAGCGGCAGGGCTCTTGGGGGTCATGCACCCCCCCTTCTCGGATACAACCTGTATCACCCCTCAGCTGCCAAAAAGACCCAGATAGCTGCTACATATCTCTGGCTACAGCAACAGAGCATAAGCGCAAGCACTGCATTGGTTCGTTGTAACTGTGTCCACACATAGTGAGGGTTTCATTGTGGTTGTACTATGGAGGCTCCACATGCGGTGAAGGGAGTTCACATGCCTCAGAACTTCAGTAATTACACTCACAAGTGCAGTGCCTCATCAGCCGCCTGCAAGCACAACTATTAGGACAGCACCTGGGGTTCCATGTGCAGCCCTTGCGCTGCACCGTAGGCTGCATGGCTGCAACCACCAGAAACATGCTTGCTGCCATATGGCACATGCATGTGCACACACAGACTTGGCCAGTATCGGTGCTTGCTGTAGACCACACATACCGCTGTGCACAGCACACATGTTTGTGTACGCTGTCATGTTCACCAGATCAGCTCCCCGTTCAGCAGTCCTTAGGCTGCACCGCAGGCTGCAACTGCACCACCAGAACATGCTTGCTGCCATGTGCACACACAGACTTGGCCAGTATCGGTGCTCCTGTAGACAACACATACCGCAGTGCACAGCACGCGTGTTTGTACACTGTCATGTTCACCACCTCAGCTCCCCATTTCAGCAGTCGAGTTGGCATTAAGCTTGGCAACACTTTGGGCAGGCAATGGAACAACCCTGGAGGATTGCGACACGTGCAGCTCCACACCCTTGATGCGTTGCTGTACCCACAACATGCAAACGACACTGGTGCAGTTGTAACCAGCACCCTCAGGCCCCCAGCTGGCAACTCAGCGGCAGCAGGCACAACAAACGCCACTCGGCCTGCCTTGCATACACCGTTCCCACCTGGCAAGCAGCGCTCAACCCATGCAGGCAAAGTCCAGCCCGGCTTGCGGCCCACAAACGACTATAGTGGTACTGACATACCAAACTTGAACAGCAAACAGATCACGGCCTATGTGGCACTTAAAATGTCAATGCGGATTGCAGACCCGAGTTGTGTTAGAGTGATATCTGCCTCTTTTTCGGTGAAACGCATGGCTTGCATGGCGCATGGCTCAAGGACGACATGCACTACGCCTGATCACGAGATCAAGGACCAAGCAATGGGTGACACCTGTACAACAATCAACTCCACACGTATGTGAGCAACTTTGCAGTTGCTTGTGCAGCAGCAATCACAGCTGCATCAGCTAGCACAAAAAGCTGTGCAGATGTACTGCGGTTAGCGGCTGATCTGACTCAAATCTGGAGCACTTCACAAACTGACGGCACTGCACAACCCCAGAACAGCAACTAATAAATTTGCACACACACATGCATGACTG